>QANX01007829.1:258510-299894 GCA_003254975.1 Ochetophila trinervis
AAAAAAAAAAAAAAGAATAAAGAATATTGTTTGTTCGTCCATTGTTGAGGTTTTGTTTTGTATACTTTATTCTTTACGTTAATATTTTCATTATTTAAGATCCAGTAACCTTTTTTGCAATCAATTTTCTTCTAAACGAATTATTTATTTCAAAATCAATTATTTATGTTTTCCATTTGAAAAAAATATATATATAAATTGTATCACTTGTACTTTTTAAAGTGATGGTCTTAAAAAAATATAAATTCTTAGTGATAAGGGGATCCTAAACTTAAGCATTCATGTAAAACTTTTTTTTTTTTTTTTGGTAAAATCATGTAAAACTTTATATAGAACAACAAACAAACAAAATAATGATTACTTTTGACTGCCCTTTGAAACCATAAAATAAATAAATCATAATATTTTAACAAAATTTAAAGAGTCTCCATATGTTTTTTTTGGTGAAGTAAAGAGTCTCATATGAATTTATCAGAATATGTATATGCAATTGTTTATGGTTTGAAAATTTCTTATATGAATAGGATTGTATACATAAATAACTTTTGTC
Organism: Ochetophila trinervis; assembly: GCA_003254975.1. Lineage (NCBI taxonomy): Eukaryota > Viridiplantae > Streptophyta > Magnoliopsida > Rosales > Rhamnaceae > Ochetophila > Ochetophila trinervis. The sequence continues at coordinate 259,061 of QANX01007829.1, forward strand.
TTTCGAGGCTAAAGATAGCTATCCAAACTTTGTTGAATGACCAAAAGAACATATCTTAATAAAGTATACAAAGTGATATATAGAGGGACGTTAAGATCAAAATATCTTAATCCGGCCTATCAGGATAATATATTTTTGGCCGTTCGATCGTATCAACAATCTATATTAATTTTCAATCTTAACACACCTTCTTCTTCAAAAATCAAAATCAGACAAATCATTATCTATTTACGACGAAGACAAAGTTGCATTCTGCTAATATACATGGATTTTATTCGTTGGATTCTTAATCCCTATCAAAGATATTATCACATGGCTAAAATCCACAATGATATTATTAAATTGATAATTAAATTATTTTCGCAATTTTCGCAATTTTCGCAAATTTTTNTTTTTCACGTTATTCTCTAGATTTACATCCCCATGAATGATAATGAGAAGCACTGGTATCTAATTATCGTGTACGTCAAAGATAAGGTTCGGGAGATTTGGGATTCTTTACTAAATCCAAAGGACAGCCGCAAGCGGGAGAGTGCATCTCATTTGATGGTGAGATTGCTGATTTGCATACATTTTCTTCAAAATACGTATTTTGTTTCTTTTCTTCTTGTTTTATACTTTTCGTCGAACTGGTTGTTAGTGGTTTGTATAGGCCTGTGATTGAAACATGCAATTGGTTTTTTTATACTGATCTTACGAAACTAACATTTTGGTGTAATGTAGTTAAAAGCATTAGATATCGTTTTGGCCGAAGAGATAACAAGAGTGTACAAAAGTCGGACCTTCTTTGAGTCCTTTGGCATCCGTAAACCAGTCAAGGTCACCACCCAAAATAACGGGGCTGATTGCGGGCTATTTGTTGTGAAGTATATGGAGTGTTTTGATTTTTGCTTATCAAAGGTATTATTTTCCTTTACTTTTTCATATGTTCCACTATGAGTAATTTATTCTTAAAAATACATTTGGAGTACATAGCACGTTAGATATTATTTTTTCTGACTTTTGTTTATTCCTGTAGTTTGACTCACAGATTGAACGGTGTTTCACCGCTATGGATATCATGTTCGAGCCCCACAATATGAAGTTGGGTCAATTGATGCAAACAGTGGACTCTCATTATAGAGGGGTAGGGAACCGCGCTGATACACCCCGTCCTAAAACTGCGAAGGCATCGTTAAAGGGAGAAAGAAATCTAGAAGAAAAAATTTATGAATACATCCCTGCTGCATCAATAACTCAAACCATGCTCAACCATCGGGACAGTATAAACAGCTGCTTTTGATCCTCATATTGTTTGTCTTACTGTCTTTAATTATTTTGTCGATGATTTTTGTATTCGGCAAAATATTGCCATACACTTTTGTCATGGGGTTTTGTTGTTTAATTTAATAGAGATTATATGGTTTATCAATACAGCAATAGTAAAATATTGGAATGTGTAGATTTGAATTCACTCTATTCCATCAATCACAAAGGAAAATGCCGCCTAACAATTGCATTTCCACATTCCTATAACAAATTGATTTTGTTATCCCAAAGGCTTACCTGTAGATTTTACGAAACATAAAGGGATAGTTTCTTTTATGTACATAATGAATCTTCCGATATTATGAATTAAAGTACATCTTAAAACTTGACACTTCATTACATCCATAATTTAACCCCAAAAGTGGATAAGAAGGCACGACTGTTAGTTAATAATTCCGGTTTTACAAAAAGGATTAAGGTCTACACTTTCGTCGTGCTCAGGTGACTCTTGCAACGTGTTTGGGAACGGGCTCTTGAGTTCCAGCGTATGCTTTTTTGGTCTTACTGCATGCCTGAAATATAAAAGTTATTCCACATTCAAAATAAATTCAACTTGTTTCACTCTAATGGCCAGCTAAAAAAATAACGAAGACAATGTGTTCCCTTGCTGGCGAGCTAAAAAAAATTGTCATATTCAAAAGAGTACCTAATAATTTGACATTGACCAGGCGCCTGGAATAGCGCCTGGTATACCGTCTGGGTGAAGCTGCCCCATGACGAGCAGTAAAAAATTTCACCCAACTGCTCAACCGCCCTGACCAGGCCCCTGCCCTAGCGCATGGTATACCGCCTGTGCCATTCTGTCCCCACCTAAACCCAAAAAAAAATTTAACCTGCAACAGTACAATATTGTCTTCCTTCTTTCCCAGGCGCCTGTCATTACGCCTGGGTGAAGCTGCCCCATGGCGAGCAGTAAAAAATTTAACCCTCATCTTTTTCTCCCTGACCAGGCGCCTTCCCTCGCGCCTGGTATACCGCCTGTTCCATTCTGTCCCCACCTAAACCCTAAAAAAAATTGCACATGCACAAAAATTGTCTTCCTTTCTTGACCAGGCGCCTGTAATTACGCCTGGTATACCGCCTGGGATAATCTGGCCCTATGGAGATCTTAAATAAAATTTCAACCTGTGAGTATTTTTCTTGACCAGGCGCCTGTAATGGAGCCTGGTATACCGCATGGGCCATTTTGTCCCCACCTGCCAGCCTCTGCTCCCTTGCGACAAAAAATTTGAAAAAATTATGCTATTCCTAATGAATTTACACAATATAAGACATCATGTACTATTTATAATGTATACCTGAAAACCACCATTTCATATGCATGTCGGAAGTTTGTGGGCGGCCATTATTGATCCTTTGGAAAGGGACATCATTCGGTGGACTAAGGTCAATTGCAACACTATCTTGGCTTGTGGGGTTATTGAAGTCATTAACGTGCATGAAATCTATTGTGTTTGAAGATTGGACACCAATCCCACTCTCCATTTCAGCTGAAGCTTCATTGTAATGGTAGGAAAACCTTTTTGCACAGGTTGGCTTGGTGTGCCCCGGTTTCTTGCATGAACCACATCTTCTTTCTTTTGCTTCTTTCGTTCCCCCCGCAACGCCTCCTTTTGTTTTGGCAACAATCGGATCCTGTATAATATGTCTTTTACCTCGCCTATCCCCCATACTCAACTCTGTTTGGTCATGCACCGTTACCAACTCTCGAAGACGAATAGCTAGACGCGTTACGTCTTCTGTCGCCTCCCTATATCCCTGTTCTGTCTTTGACCCGTAAAGGCAAACTTTGCTACAATTTGCTACCAAGGCTCCGTACCGAATGGACGATGCCATTGCATTCGACGTGTCTTGCTTTTGATTGGGCCAATTTATACCGCTACTTGCATCTTTTTTCCACCTTTTTAGAATTAGGGAATCAGGAATGACTCAGAGATTCTCTTGTTTAATAACGAAGAATGCGTGACTACAAGGAATGCCCGTCCCGTCGAACAGATTGCATGAGCATTTTATATTACCGTGGTTGTAATCGTACGATACTAACCAGCTCACTTCAGGATGTATGAACCTCGTGACGGTGTATATACACTTGTCTCCGTAGTCCATCGATCATGTTAAGCCCCCCCTGTTCCAGCATCTGCGCCCTAACCATCTTAAAAAGTTTCCGCGTGTACACTTCGGCTGCGTGCTTTTCAATAACCTGTATATGCGTAGTTAGGACTGGGGAACTGTATTTCGACTGAACATCATCCGTGAGCTCTTGGTTCCTCAGCCTTGAAACGGCCCTATCAATAGCAATTATGAACTGATATAGCTTATGTCGACCCTTACTGTATTTGTTAATAAAAGCATTCATACTCTCACATCTTTGTGTGCTACGCATGCCAGCGAAAAAATGTCCCTTCATGAATGCTTCCGCCCACATCTCTTTTGTTTCATGCATTGTTCTTAGCCACGCATTACTGTGGACGTCAAAATCGTTGACCATGCCCTTCCAATGGCTTTCAAATTCCGACGTTGTGTACTCGCCAAGCATAAGACTTGTGAATGCCCTCACCAACTTCACGTCGTGCAAATTTGCCATAGCATTTCTCTCTAAATGCCAAGTACACAACCGATGGTTGGAGCTGGGGAAAACAACTGAAATTGCCTTCCGCATTGCTTTATCTCCATCGGTGACAACTGTTACAGGATGCTTATTGTTCATTGCGTCCACAAATGTTTGAAGCAACCAAGTGTACGTTTCAACTGTTTCGTCTCCAATCAAAGCCATACCAAATATCACGGTCCGAAAGTGATTGTTGACACCTACTAATATTACCAAAGGCTTCCCATACGCATTTGTTTTGTAAGTTGCATCGAATGCAACTACATCACCGAAAGTACTGTAATCGAAACGTCCGAGTGAGTCGGTCCAGAAAATATTGCATAGATGCATGTCCGAATCTACTGTGTACCTGAAGTAATATTCGCGGTCCATCTCCCCCTTCGTTACGAAATGTGCAATCAGAGTCTCTGAATCAGTAACGTTAATTTTTTCATTGCGTTCTTTCGTGAAATGGTTATGCAAATCAGTCCGCTTGAAGCCAACGTGTTCAAATCCACCCGATTGCTCAACCATGTACTCCATTATTTTACTCGTCCCTATTCCAACACTATGCATCGCTTGTGCTTGTGTCATAGAAGCTCCATCAATTGACCGATTAGAAGGAAGACAATGTGTCTCATGCATCGAGAGAAGAGAATGGGAATGTTCAGGGACAAATATAGAGACGTTTCATTTCTCGGTCACGCTATTCCTAACGACGCCGAATGAAGCTTTGCATCCTACTCGGGTTATTGCCTTCGCTTCATGCGTTTGGTTGTCCCTATCCTACCAAATTGGACTTCTATACCCCTGTTTAGCACAAACCCATACACGTTTGAGGATCTCACCATTCGTATATTTCTTCATGTGGAAACGACGTGTACCAAAACCAACTACATTCGCGTATGAAGCATAGAAGTCGGATGCTTCATCAAGAGTATTAAATTCTTGGCCAATCATATCGTCGGTAGTCAATGAAACGTAAAGTTTCCCATTTGCATACATTTTATTCGGTCCTCTTGTGTCCGAGTGAGTCGGAAATGAACTGCCCTGTGAGTCAGCCATATAACCTGCAATATTTAATTACACATTCATTTCCAACGGTTTGCACATATATATTTGTTTTGTATGTTAATGGAAAGCATGCTCAACCAAAAATTAAAATATACTTTATAATTGGGGATAAAATACTGTAAAAAATTCGGTGCAATCGGTGGGGAAAAAAAATAAACAAATTCAGTGATGGAGAAACGAAAATAAAGTGTACAAATTTAATTGGAGCCAAAACAAATATTGGTGCAAACTTTGAAAACTTGGCCGAAAATATTATGTTTGCGTTGGAAAATTTCAATTGGTGGAAAATTATTCAAAAGAAAGCTGTACAGCATTGCCAGTTCCGAAAGTTGCTTCTCAAATTGGTCAAATTCAACTTAAACAGAGCATTAAAAATAATGCTTTGAAACTGCCAGGTGTCCACATTTAGATACATCTTGTGCATCTGACCATTAAATAATGCCATCACCATAGGCAAGCTTCATTTTCTATATTTCCAGCTGGTTTTTGTACCCAGTTGCTCCGTTTCTTCCTCCCCGTGGTGAAGGGTTTTATTTTTTTTAGAGTTAAGAAGAATATATGCAGCACTTATTTATTTTTTCAACTTCATACTACGTAGAAAATGTCTTAAATTTTTTGTACAGCTTACCTGAATATGTGTACGCCGATCGTTCGAGGTCTGAAAACTTTCTTTATAACTGCTGATATTAACTACATAATTGTTGAAGAAACAATTGCAGGTTTCAACGGAAGAAAAAAACGAAGCCAACTGTGAACGAACACAAAGGGAAGGTCCAACCCGTTTGCCACAGGTATTTCCTTTATGTGTAACAAAAAGCATAAATTTATTTGTGCATTTAATTGACCCTGTAGGTTTCAATGCAGTAGTTAGAAATGCAACTCCAATTTATTATGAACGCTGTGGAAGCTGTGGTATTTTTGTTGCAATTGTCAGTTACTGAATGTGACAAGACGGCCATGACTCATTATTTTTCCTTCTGTTTTGCCATTTATGGCATTGAATATGGTTGGTTAAGAGTGGCCATGGTGGGAGTGGCTGCCATGGTTGGTAAGATTTCAATTTTCTTTGTTTGAACTAAAATTGTCTCCTATTCGAACAAGAGTTTACAGTAAATTTCTTAATAAAATTTTTCCTTTTTGACAGGCGCCTACCCTAGAGCCTGCCATATCGCCTGGTAGCTGCTGCCCATGAAGACCCAAACGGCCAAATACATGGGGAAGAAATGGCAGAATCCAACTCCAAGACAGGCGCCTGCCTTAGCGTCTGCCTATTCGCCTGGTAGCTGCTGCCCATGAAGACCCAAACGGCCAAATAGATAGGGAAGAAATGCCAAAATCCAACTCCAAGACAGGCGCCTGCCTTAGCGCCTGCCTTAGCGCCTGCCCTAGCGCCTGGACCTACCCTCGCGCCTGGGAGATCCTGCCTCTCAAACACCAAATGCCACCCAAAAAAATCCCAAAATTCCCATTTTCCATCGGGACAGTACCTAACCCGATTACCCACCTGATTTTAGTCTCAAACCCGACAATACCCACCCATTTTGAAACAAAATAAAACATTTCCTTCAACCCCCAAATGCTGACTAGATCCTAAACCCGATGACCCACCCGATTTTTGTTCCCAATAAACATCAGTAACCTAGCTTCCCGAAAACTTTGTCTTTCTACTTTCGCACATTTTGCCCTCCCCCATCCTGTCCCCCTCCCCTCCCCGGCCCACTCCTCCTCCCCCTCCCGTCCCCCTCCACACTCGAAACGTGCGAAGACGTAAGCAAGCAAGGAGGAGGCAACCTCATTCCGTGCTACGCCTGCCTGGAGATTGAACGCAGCATGCTGATACACCCCGTACAGATAAGCGTAGGCAGCCCCAGGTATATCTTTAATTTGAACATTTTAGACAGGTTTATATATGATATGTTCAAAGCATTTTCACCCAAAAAAAAATTATATATGTTCAGTTTGGCTTTCGAAAATAAAATTTCCAAATATAGTGGAGAAACTGGGACTGATATTGATTGTATGTGCATTTAATTTGAACGTTTTAGACAGGTGTATATATGACAAGTTCAAAGAATTTTCACCCTCAAAAAAATTTATCTATGTTCAGTTTGGCTTTCGAAAATTAAATTTCCAGATATAGTGGAGAAACTGGGACTGATATTGATTGTATGTGCATTTGTTGTAAGCAGTCATATAAAGATATATATAACCATTTGGTAGACAAAGTTGTAGTGTTCACATTTGATGTGTCATATTCATTGTGCAAGGGTACAAGTGTTTAAACGCATTCAAACACTGCTGACTAGATATATTCATCATTTATAATCTTCCTGACATCATGTTCATAAGCATAATAAACTTTAAGACATGCAAAATTTATTTTGATTGGGTTCATTTAAATGTAGTTTTGGCTGTGGGACTCATTTCCCCTGGGTAAGAATAATTTCTTTATGGAATGTGCAAGGCATATTCATGTATGAGTTTATTAACAGAATTGATAGCCACAATGCTTTATAATATTGACAAATAGTGTGGGAAAAATTTGGATTTTATTGAGTTTGTGAGAATGCATGCAGTAAAAAATTATCGAAGTATGTTATGGTAATGCCGGAAGCCATTTTTTCATATGCCTCTGTATTGATCGTCTCAACTCTGATTTGTGAATAAATGTGGGTTGCTATGATTAACCAGGATTGTTATGATGGACAGGGAAAATTCGAGGTACAATTGTGGTTGCCAAAGGGATAAGCTGCCCCTATAAAATTGCTTGTTGGGAGTAATGGGACGAACCGGAAAACAACGTGGTGATGCTCAAAAGTCCTCCCAAAATCCCGGTACCATCCGTACTCTTGCATCATCTAGACCAAAATCCCAGCCATCCGCTCCATCTTCATCTCGTGGAAATCGACACCGAGTAGATGAGACGGAAGAGGCAGTTACTGAAGCTGAAGCAACACGTTTCACTTCTCGCGCCAATGCTAGGTGGTGTGAACGGAGGAAACGGAATGCCCTTGTGATTGAAAAATCCGTTAGTGGGGCGATTGATTCACTTCTCAAATTGACCGATGCATTTGATTCGATAGGATGGGGTGGCGTACTTCAATTACCAAATACTTACTATCCTCAGTTGGTGTTGGAGTTTTATGCCAACATAGAAGGCAAAGACAAAGCGGGTGGTGAAACGGTTCTGTCTTATGTAAAGGGTCGACGGATTCAGCTCACTCGGGCAGTTCTTGCAGAGATTTTGTGTGTCAGTGATGAGGGTCCCGATTTTGTAATGGTCAAGGACCGTGTTAAATCTGATCCCCAGTTCAGGCTGGAGGAAGCTACGACCCGTTTGCACTACTTCCCGACTCCACGCCTGCCCAAAAATGGGAAAGCAAACTATGACTTGGTTAATGGCACGGTCAATTTGGAAATTCGTCAGCGGGAATTGGTTCATCTGTATAGTGCGAATGTTATTCCTCGAGCAAGTAGTTTGAATGAGATCCGACTTGCCGACTTCTATTTGTTGGATAAGATGTTGAATGGGTTGCAGGGTGTTCCTGGAGTACCTCTAGCCTCCATCATTCTCCAACACATGCGTCAAACGGTGAGAGTTAACCGGCTGGATAAGTCGTTGCCTTATCCACTGCTGTTGACAAAAATTTTTGAACATTTTGAGGTGGATGTATCTGGCGAGGATGTGAACAGCACTCGGACTGCTGATGTGGTTACCGAGGCTACTCTCCGTCGTCACGGTTTTGTTAAGGAGCAGGGCAGATGGACGACAACTACACGGACGCATGGGATTGGTGAGGATTCCGTTGAGTTCCCTCGTACAGAAAACAGGCCCAGTGACTCTTCCCAACCTATGGAGGGCCCTTCTTCTTCTGTGCCATTCTCTGTTGAGTCGTCATTTGAGCGCGTTGAGGCCATGTGTGCAAGTCTGGTTGCGAGCCAAAACAAAATGGTTGAACGGCAAGCCTTGATGGAGAGTCAATTGGAGCAACAAGCCGAGCAACTGCAGCGCATTTGGGCGGCAGTGGATCCTTCTACCCGGCCGCCTCCGTAATATCCGACAAAAAGTTATGTTGGCTGTTTTGTTTCATGCGCATGTCTTTTAGCTAAGCAACATAAATATTATTAGGGTGTTAACATATAATGTATATCGGGTTTTGGTCTTAGCAAATAGTGCCATTTTTGGTTATTTATCCCAACTAAAGGAAATATTGATTTTGTTAAACATGTATGTTGTTAGAGGAAGTGAGATACCACCCTTGATTACTTGATTTCATATCCAAATGGTAGATGTGTAACTAACATTGCTGGTGGTAGTTGGTTGGTAAAGAAGTCGATATCCCACATATATATATAAATATAAATAAATATATATATATATATATTTTGTGCCAAATCGAATATGCAATATACAAAATTGTACAAGTTAAGTATTGCTCAAGGCATTCAATGAATAAAAGCAAAACACTGAAAGTGGTAAAATGATTTACAAATATAGTTGCTATTTTAAAATAGAGTGAACACTTTTTTTGATTAAATCATTTTAACTATAACAAGACCATGTATTGTTAGACCCTTTGAAAAGAAAACTTTTAGAAATAAACTCTTTAAACTCCCTAAATAAGTGCATAAAAAAAATTAACCACTCAATTTAAAACTGTACGTACTATATACAAAATCATGTGGTACACAAATTTAAACCCAAAAATTATTATTGATTTACAAATTAGAGTGACATCTTTAAATGTTTAAACATTTGTATATGAAAGCTTCACTATCTACTTATGGAACATTATTTATTTTTATGTTCATTCACTTATAAAACCACTGTAACTATTTTGTATAAGATATTTTTTTTGGAAAGCAGAGTTGGAAAAAAGCATTGTGGAAAAAAAACTTCCTGCCATGACAGGCGCCTGTCCTAAAGCCTGTCTTACCGCCTGGGGCCTTCTGCCCCCTTATGGCCTAAATATAGTCACTTCAACCGTAACAAAAATTCAAATGCCTTCCCGCCTTTGATCCTCATGCCCCGAAAGGGGAAAAACCTCATTAAAAAAATAGGCCCCTGGACTACCACCTGCCTTCCCGCTTGGGCCTTCCGCCTCTAATGCACCGAAACACAAAAAAATGCTAAAAAAATGTTGCCAGGACCACCGGCGCTTGCCTTACTGCCTGTCTCTCTCTGCCCCTGATGCCCCAAAATGTAAGGAAAAAAATTATTTGCCTCAAATTTTTTCTTATGGTCTAATATTTATCTAAATTTTTTTTATTTGTTCCATATCAGGTAATGTTGGAATCGAATTCAGTTATTCATAATTGTGTAATACACGTTGAAAATATATTTATTTTCTTCCACATTTTGAAATATTTTTTAATTTTCGGTACTTATTAGAAATTGTTTCCCATATTCAGTAATTTTGTCTTACGTTGTAATATTTTCCAAAATTAGTAACTTTCTTACATACTTAATAATTTTTTGTCCATATTCAGTAATTTTGTCTTAAGTTGTAATATTTTCCAAAATTCGTAACTTTCTTCCATAAGTAGTAATTTTTGGTCCATATTCAGTAATTTTGTCTTACGGAGTAATAGTTTCCAAACTTCGTAACTTTCTTCCATACTTAGTACTTTTTGGTCCATATTCAGTAATTTTGTCTTACGGAATAATAGTTTCCAAACTTCGTAACTTTCTTCCATACTTAGTAATTTGTTGTCCATATTCAGTAATTTTGTCTTACGTTGTAATATTTTCCAAAATTAGTAACTTTCTTCCATATTTAGTAATTTTTTCCCATATTCAGTAATTTTGTCTTACGTTGTAATAGTTTCCAAAATCCGTAACTTTCTTCCATACTTAGTAATTTTTTCCCATATTCAGTATTTTTTTCCATAATACGTAATTGTGTCCAAAATATGTAACTTTTTTCCATAATATGTAATTTTTCCAATATGATGTAATTTTAAAATTGACATGTGGCATCTTTCTGACCATTCATTCATTTTCCCGCCCAAATCATTATTTCCCCCCATTTTTGCCCTTTTGCAACTGGTTTCACTGGTTTTTTTTTTTCTTTTCAAAATTTTTTTGCCACGTGTCATCCATAGAAGAGGGTCTCCAAAGGGGTTCATTTAAAGGGATTTCACTTGAGTGGGCTCCTGTTTTCCCTCATTTAATTTATCTTTACCTAAAAACAGAAAGAAAGAAATAAGAAAAGTCTAACGCAATCCGATAAAAATAGAAAAAGTTTCTATTAAATTAGATGATGAGCTTATAATTGCAATAATTTTGTCTTACGTTGTAATAGTTTCCAAATTTCATAAATTTCTTCCATACTTAGTAATTGTTTCCCATATTCAGTAATTTTGTCTTACGTTGTAATAGTTTCCAAAATTCGTAACTTTCTTCCATACTTAGTAATTTGTTCCCATATTCAGTATTTTTTTCCATAATACGTAATTGTGTCCAAAACATGTAACTTTTTTTCATAATCTGTTATTTTTCCCATATGATGTAAAAACAAAATTGACATGTGGCATTTTTATGACCATTCTTTCATTTTCCCGCCCATATCATTATTTCCCCCCATTTTTGCCCTTTTGCAACTGGTTTCACCGGTTTTTTTTTTTTTTTTTTCAAAATTTTTTTTGCCATGTGTCAACCATAGAATGGGGTCTCCAAGGGGGTTTATTTAAGTGGGTTTCACTTGACTCTGCCCCCCAATTTGGACATGAATCTAAACTTGAGTTGAGTGTACTTGTTTTTTTGCACTTATCAACTCGTGTTTAATTTAAAATTTAATTATCATTTTAATTTTGTTGTTGTTGATAAGATAGTTTCATATTATCTATTGAATTGACAATCTGCGATTATAAATAATTAAAAAAAATGCAAAACGCTCCAAATATTTCCAAAATTATAATAAGTTTCTAAAGTGTGGTTTTGTAATGTGATAGTTTTTCAGCTTTTAATTTTTGTTTTTATCTAACTAATTTATTTAATTTGGTTTGATCAAATGATTATTAGTTGTACTTAAAATTTATTATGCATCAATTGACTATATATTTGAAAAATAAAAAATTGAAATTGTGCTCACCTAAGTATTTTTTTATCTTTGTTTTTTGCTTTTTCTACTTTGAGATTTTATTTAAGACAATTAAGAAACTTAAGACAGGCTCTTTATTTTTTCCATCTTTAAAATATAAAGTCGATCCTCTTTCTTAAGTCTCTAATATGCTATTTAAATTCAAAAATAAAAATAAAAAATCAATTTAATTTTTCAAATATAAAGAGTCAACTTAACTCTTTAAATATAAAAAGTCAAACCGACTTTATAAGTTAAAATTTTCAATATTTTTTCATCACTTACTTTACATTTGTTTTTACGTATCTATATGTTCATTTATTACTTTATATAGTCTTATACATCTTTATCACTTTATGTTAATTTAAAAAGTGGTGTAAAAAATTATTAAAATGCTTTTTATAGTAAAAGATACATTTTTTAAAATATAAAAAATCCTCTAACTATTATTAATAATATTAACTTGAGAAACAAAGAAATAACACATAGGTAGAAAAAACAAAAAACTGGTGGTGCCTTTATTTATTTATTTATTTTTTTTTTTGGTAAATCAATGAATTAACAAATTAAAACTTTGACCCAGAAAAAAAAAAAAAAAAAATTTACTATCTTCAATAAATAAATATTGTATGTTCGATTTTTTATGTCCAGCAGCAACAAATTGTACTTAGGGGTTAGGGTTTTTGATGAAGTTAAAACCCGAAAGCAAAAAACCTCCCCCAAAACATACAAAATCATCAACCATGAAAACAAGATCAAAATCCAAGCTTGAAAAGACAAAGAAAAAGAAAAAAAATCCAGCATTATTACCATCTTCTTCTTCTTCAACCCCATCGGAGTTCGCATTCGCCATAGCCAGAATCGCAGTGTCGCAGATCTGCCAATCAGTTGGCTACAGAAAAACCCACCTCTCCGCCCTCGAAACCCTAACGCACATCGCCACCAAGTACCTCCACGCCATCGCAGCCTCGGCGTCCTTCGCCGCCGCTTCCTCCAATCGCACCCAATCCAACCTTTTCGACATCCTCCGAGCCCTTCACGATCTCCGCTCCGTTGAGGGCTTCGCCGGCGCCTCCGATCTCCACCGAACCGACTACTGCTTGCTCGGCTCGAGTGTTCTTCTCGAGCTCGCCAGCTTCGTCATGAACACCGACGAAACCCCATTCGCCAGGCCGATTCCATGTCTCGAGGATTCGACCGAGCAAAAGAGGATGGAATATTCGAGCTCGGAGTTCCGGGCTCCGCATGTTCCGAGATGGCTGCCGGAGTTTCCAGAACGGAGCAAATGCGGTGGTGGCTTGGTGGAGAAGCGGAGGAAGGGAGAGGAATTGTGGGAGAATTCATTGGGCGAGAGCAAGAATGGTGGGACTGTGAAGGAAAATGGGGATGTTGGAGTGGTGTTGAAGATGGAATTGGGGGCGAAGAGAGGGAAAGTGAGGTTTAGGATTGGAGGGTTCGAGGAAGAGAAAAAGAGAAGGAAAATGGAGGAGCTGGTTTGGATGTGAATTTGAGGAGTGGGGTTTGTAGAGGGAGGAAAAGAGTGTGTTTGGATAGTGAGAAACATAGAAAATGGTTACAAGAAAGAAATTTCTTTTGTAGGAACTGAAAATGATGATGATGATGATGATAAAAAGATAGCCCAATTTGATAGAAATTGTAAATGAGAGATTTTTTTTTGGTAAATTAGATATGTTATTTTCATTTGTGTCCTGTACCATTGCATAATACACATATCGGGATTTCAAATATTTTTTTCCAGAATTTTTTCCCCTTTTTTTTTCCTATTTTTATTTTGTTTTGGAGTTTTTCTTTTTTCTGCTGAGTAAATAAATGCTGCGGCCTTTGCAATCCAAAAGTGTTTTTGTTTTTTTTTTTTTATTTGCGACGACTAATTATTTGTTTATTTCATAGTGTTGTATAGAAACTATACTGGTGGATTATTTTGTAATTTTTTTATAAAATAAGCAAATAACCAAAATTATGGATTTATAAAGTATTATTTATTAAATCTGAGTAATTATATTGATAGTTTTGATCTGGGACATAGTTACCACATTATATTAGATATTTAGTGATGTACCAAATGTCAAGGATTAGTACTGTCCAACTAAAATTTTAGGCCTCAGCATTTAACACCTCAACTCTCTATACTCTTTTTCTTTTTTCAAAAGGACACATTTATTATTTGATTTAACTAATATTTTTTTATCTATAAACATGAGCTCTGCAAGAACAAAATGATAAGTTAAACTGGGCCAATTGATTGCGAGTTTACATTCAGATATCTATCTACAAAAAACATATATATATTCAATACTGTCAGCTTCTAGCATTTAATAAGAAATCCTGAGTTTGATCAACTTGCTGAAAACAAAGTTCTGTCGTCTCTGATTTTTAATGTCCAGAAAAGAATTTTTACTATTTTTCTTCCAACAATAATTACTAAAAAATTGCTTGCATATATATCCAGAAGAACTTACTATTTTTATGAAAATTAACTAACTATTCAATGGTATGTACTCGTACGTAGTCTATGCAAGTCAACATCAAATTAAATAAAAATGAGAACATTTTAAGAGAAATTTAATAAACTTTAGTAAATAGTTGAGGATATTTGTATGCATTTAAATACATACATATACACATATATACCACATGTATAAAGAAAGGACTAGAACATGAGCAAATGATAAAGCCATTTGGTGACACAAACACCTTTTTCAGCTTAGCCTAAGGCATTATCAAAGATTCTCAGATTATCAAGGATGAAAAAGTTCTTACCAAATCAATTTCCAAACTGCATTTGAATTCAGAAGATTTAGACAAGGAAATTAACCATTGCCACTACTTTGACCCACTGAGATGTTCTCTTTCAAAATCACAATTGGCAATTAAGCATCACGGTCCACCAAATGGTAACAAGCTTTATGTAAAACAATTTTATCATTGCCAAAGCATGCTTATATAACATAGAATATCTTTATATGGGGTGGTCCATTCACACACAAAATTAAACTTTGTGCCCAATACCTGGATATTAACTGCTTTTTCACTACATACAGAGTCAACATATTTTTAATGTTCATATAATAACAATAGTTGCAAAAGTATTCCATTGGGATGATCAAAAGCCTCCTTCAGAGAGATTCTTCTCACTTTCCACAGTTGAAACCCTTACAAACAGACAGGACTATGATAAGGATCAACGCAATCAGAATTCCCAAAACAATCAGTTTTATCTTCATATTTTGCAGCCACATTTTCCTCCTAATTTTCGTCCCAGTGCTCCGAAAGTCTTGCGCCTGTTTGTTTGATCAAATATTCAGTGTAGGTAACACATTAAGTCCACTTCTTTAAAGGAAATAAAATCCCAAAAGATACAATAAATTTCAATCATCACCAAATTATATACTAGTAACCTAATAAATTTATGTTAAATAAGCCTATTGCTTCACAAACCTCCACAAATATGTATAGCCAATTTCTTATACTAATTATAAAATTTCCTCTGAGCAAATTAGTTATCACTCTCAACAACCCAACATGGGAGTAATAAGAGCTTCTAGTCCTTACCTACTGCCATATAAGATAAAAATATTGTCACCAATGAAGCATTGATCTAGGGAAAAATTAACAATAACAATATAATATGAAAATCTGCTGAACAGTTATATAGTAATATAACTAGCTTCCATTGATATATTCAAACAAATAGGCATATGTATACATTGTGCAATGGATTTCCAACAATTCTGATATTCCTATCAGCATATCTACTAATATCAACTGATTTATTCCTCATGTTTCCGCACCAAAAAGTTGATTTATGGTGGACATATTGACTTCTTTATTTTCAACTCAAACCTTCCTAGGCATACTAGTGTTTTAGACATCCCAAAAGTAAGCAAATCAAACTACAACCATAAACCACAGCTTCATATTGGTGGGTTAGAGCCAAATAAGGATAGAAAGAAAGTAAAACAAGAACCTCATATAGGAACTTGGATTTTCTCTTCATAGTCCAATGATCATATACCTTGAAAATGAGGCTGCTATCCATATTACTTACTATCCCACTGTTTCATGAAGAAACAACACCATACAAGTTGATTCACATTCAGTTCATGGGAGAAAGCTGTGATGAATAAAAAGATTTAACTCCTTGTGCCAAGTCAAAATCTAATATCAGACAGATTTTTATTAAGGATTTAAGCAAAGGAGGTTTGATTTTTTTATTTTTCTGTTAAAAGCAAGAGTTTCTAGATGTTACCCAACTTGAGGAGTTTAGAATAGTTCATATTGTTTGACTGGATATATACTAATATGTAACTTGCATATTCTATCTCCGACCTCTTATAATATATAGTGATTTCTCCTTCTTCTTCTCCTCTCTCTCTCTCCCCCCCCATTTCCTTTCTTCTACAGCAATCAGAAAGATGCACCAGAATGCTTTGAGTTATGAAATAGAATTGATGTGGTTCAGCAGTATACGTATCTCAATTGCCTTAAGAATTGAAGAGAGAGAAACTAATGAAGAGTAAAATAAAAAGGTTAGGAAGTGGGGCCCGAGTCTTGTGAACTGGAATCCAATGTTCAATTCTCAAAGTAGTTATATTTTTCAACTATCATACTGGAAAAAAATTAGAACAAACATATATATTTCAAATGTGTTAAAAGATGTGATGAATTCAAAAGTTTAGAATTTAGAGGTTAAATTAACGTATTATTCAAGTTAATCTTGTATAAAGTCTAAAAATTATTATTTTCCTTATTAAATTTGAAAGGGCATATATATTATTTAAACACATGCATTGAACAGATATCATTATAAAATTAGTCATATGGTTAAGATAGACAATTCATTTTTCTGACAAAACAACACACGATAGCTTACATCTTGACATCCTTAAATACATACACACTTCATACATGCAAACAAATAGCATGTGAAGAATGTGAGTATACAGACAGAAAGAGTGCTACTGACCTGTTGATGAAGGTTCTCCGTCTTATCAACTAGAAGTTCTATCTTTTCCCCTCTATCTAAAACCTGCATTAAATTTTTTTTTAAAGAAAAAAAAAACAAAACCCGGATGTGAGACAGATCCCAGAAAGCATCCATGGACAAGGAATGAGAAGATCTCTTCGAGAAAAGACATTAATACAATCTGAGAGAAAGAGAGAGAGAGGATTTCGTACACCAGCAAAGAAGGGCTCATTAATAATTGGTTAACATAACTTTCCTTCTGATGTCCAGAAAACTTGGCTTACATAACAAATAGGCTTTTTTCGCACCAATACCCTCTTAACTATTGCTGCATTTTGCCCTCTATCCTTTTAAATTGGCACTATTATCCCCTTGACTTAAAAAAAAATTAATATGCACCATAACCACAAAAAGTTAACTCTGTTAGCTTTTTGCCGTTAAATGTCACATGCTCCTCATATGGATATTGAAAAAAGGGGGCAACATTGTCATTTAAAATTTGTTTTGCACCAATGCCCCTTACTATGCCCAAAGTTGCAAATTGCTCTTTGCCAAAAAAATATTAAAAATGTAAAGGAAAATTTTCAATCCCCACAAGTATTCAGAAATTCCTAGAAAAAATTTTAAAACCTCAGATTAATTTAAAGAGTCCCAATTTTTTTTATTTTTTTAAATCTCCATACAAATTTGAGAAGTTTTACAAAATTGTTTTGAAGTTTTGAAAAATTATGGAACCTTCAAAATAACTCATTAAGCCTCAAAAATGTTTTTCAAAGCTCCATAAATATCTTTGAAAACCCTAAGGAAAAGGGGTTCTAAAAAGCAAAGAAGCTTTAGAAAAAATTCAGAGGTCCTAGAAACCTTTTTAAGATGCATAAAAATTTAAAAATCTTAGAACTTTTTTTTTTAAGAGTGCTATCTAACTTATTCACTAGNATATTCTATTATTTTATAACTAAAAATATTTTAAGCAAAAAAAATTAGTATATTTAAATTACATTTTGATATTATAAAAAAAAAAATTCCGAATTCGAAACTATGCTTTGTGCCCAAAATCCAAACTAATATGCAAGTCTAAAATTCAGTTTACTACCTATAGAGACAGACATTAGACTTTAAAAATAAAAATTTTAACATGGCCAAAAGTTCCAAACTTGAATTTTTGAGTCTAAACCAAACTAGACAGCCCAAGCTTTTCACTTCGAGGACAGGGATGTGGGAATGAATGTCTATCGTACAAATAATTGGGCTCAAAATGCAAATTAGGACGATGTGGGTTTGAAAATGGGCTGAATAAAATATATATGGGTATGGACCATCGCCATGGTCATATGAAGACATATAAAGGAAACGTAATGCTCTACTTTTTTATTTATTTTTATTTATTTTTCTGTAATAGTTTGATTATGTAATGCTACTTTTACATGAACACTTTGAATTGAATAATTTAATTATTGTAAAATTTAAAATCTGTCAGTTTTATATATTAAAGAAAACAGTTTTTGGTAAAATAAAAGTAGGAAGGTATCCATTATTGTGCAGTGACTTATATTATATGCATTTTTTTGGGTGAAACTTATATCATATGCATAATACTGTAAAGAGAGAGTCATAGAATTAATAAATTAAGAACTAGATACTAGTCTTGAACGTTGATCTAACACCCGGATTCGGATTCGGATTCGGATCCGGCAGAATAATTAATACACAATTACACATCATAAGATTTGCACTTTGGTTTATTATTATCCTGTCTGTCCACATAAAGACCCCAAAACAAAGGGTTATGTACATATATAATATATTTATAAAACATGTCCATTTTGTATAATAATTTGTTTATGCATGATGAATTAACATTTACGATTTTGTTGGTAATATCAACATGAACAATTATATGTATACGGAGTGAATGTAAATATAATTATCAAAAGGAAGCGAATGTAAATATGAGCGTATACATATACACGTCAGTCACACAGCTAATAAGTACCAGTTTGGCTCGCTGCAGTGCACATGGCCAGGGTGGTCCACCGAATGCTGAAACTTACCCATATTACCCCTACCAAATATCCAATACCAACGAGCTGATAAAAGATCCAATACCAAAAAAAGAAAGAAAAGAGGGCAAGATAGTAATTGCAGCGAGTCAACGGGGCATCCTTAGTTGGGTCCCAAATGGAGGGCAAGAGAGAGAGAGAGAGAGAGAGAGCGGACTCCAAAGATTTATCAAATGCAATTCCCAGTTTATGAATGAAATATAATAGTTAGTTCCTCATTCGCTTTCTCTCTCTTTCTCTCTGTGCGCGGTTTCATTTGTTGGCTATAGGTAGATTTGATTTGCGAAGAGCACACAGAGATAGAGAGAAAGATGAGGGAGATTATAAGCATACACATAGGGCAAGCTGGAATTCAGGTCGGCAATTCCTGTTGGGAGCTCTATTGCCTTGAGCATGAAATCCAACCCGATGGCAAGATGCCCAGGTCTTTTTTTTTCTTCGTCTCCTCGATTCCTTCTTTACAATTTTATTTCTCTGCTCAATTTTCTTTTTTTGTTTATATTACATTTACAAGCCTTAATCGCAGATCCTCATCGATTATAAATCTATCAATGCGCCCTGTAATTTCGAAATATTTATTCAAATCGATCTGCTCTACTTATTTTTGGTTATGGATCTACGATTTTATATTTGAGTTTTCTAGAAATAATGAATGCCATTCATAATATTTTTTGTGGGTTATTATGGAATTCATACAACCTTGAAGGAAATTATATAAGTTCGACCTTCAATTGTGGTTCATCGTTCCTTTTTTTTTTTTTGGTTTAAAAAAAAAATTAAAAAAGTTTGACCTAATTTTATTAATATATTGATTGATATTTTACAGTTTTATATATCCTTGATAAAAGAATTGATCAAAATGACAGGATGTATGCATTTATGAAATAGAGTTCAGATGCAGAGTGGGTGATGGAGGATTAATGGTGTTTTGGTTTTGCAGTGATACAACAGTGGGTGGTGCACACGATGCTTTCAATACCTTCTTCAGCGAGACAGGTTCAGGGAAGCATGTGCCCAGGGCTATCTTTGTTGACTTGGAACCTACTGTTATTGATGAAGTCAGAACCGGGACGTACCGCCAGCTCTTTCATCCCGAGCAGCTCATTTCCGGCAAAGAGGACGCTGCTAACAATTTTGCAAGGGGCCACTATACCGGTGACAAATACATACATTCAATATGCTTCAAATGCATTTCATGAAACACCCACCGTTATTATTGTACTGCTGCTGCTCTAACCTTTTCATTGTTGTTTATGTCTTGATCATTTGCAGTTGGAAAGGAAATTGTGGATCTCTGTCTGGATCGTGTAAGGAAATTGGCAGATAACTGCACTGGGTTGCAAGGATTTTTGGTGTTCAGTGCTGTTGGTGGTGGCACTGGTTCTGGTTTGGGGTCTTTGCTATTAGAACGCTTGTCTGTGGACTACGGAAAGAAATCCAAGCTTGGGTTCACCATCTATCCTTCACCCCAGGTATTTATTACCTATTATTCTTATATATTTCTTTCTCATTGTTCGTACATTGTCTTATTATATTCAGATGAATCATAGATGATATTGTCCTCTCAATCTCATTGCAGGTTTCAACAGCTGTGGTTGAGCCTTATAACAGTGTCCTCTCTACACATTCCCTGCTTGAGCACACAGATGTGTCTGTGCTGTTGGACAATGAAGCCATATATGACATTTGCCGAAGATCCCTAGACATTGAGAGGCCAACTTACACCAATTTGAATAGATTGATATCTCAAATCATATCATCGTTGACAACTTCCTTGAGGTTTGATGGAGCCATTAATGTTGACATTACGGAGTTCCAGACCAACCTTGTACCATATCCTCGTATTCATTTCATGCTCTCCTCGTATGCTCCTGTTATCTCAGCTGAAAAGGCATTCCACGAGCAGCTATCAATTCCTGAGATCACCAATGCAGTGTTTGAGCCCTCAAGCATGATGGCCAAGTGTGATCCTAGGCATGGGAAATACATGGCCTGCTGCTTGATGTACCGGGGAGATGTTGTTCCCAAGGATGTCAATGCAGCCGTCGCCACTATCAAAACCAAAAGGGCTGTTCAGTTTGTTGACTGGTAAGCAAAATGATGGGTAACTAGGCCAAACGAAAATTAAAATAATAACAATAATAATATGACAAAAAGATGCAAACAGTAGAAGTGGTGTGCCAATTATGTCTGTAAAGTAAATAAACCATTCTACTCTGCCACCTACAAGCTATACTACCATTTTGTTCAAGTGCAAAATTACCATGCGATCTGAATTTTACAGTTTAAGTGCAATGCTTTCTTCAATATCAACCTCAATTTTGATCTTACAGATTTATGTGGTTGGTCTATGCAGGTGTCCAACCGGCTTCAAATGCGGTATCAACTACCAGCCTCCAACAGTTGTACCTGGGGGTGATCTAGCCAAGGTGCAGCGGGCAGTTTGCATGATCAGCAACAACACAGCAGTGGCTGAGGTGTTTTCACGCATTGACCATAAATTCGATCTCATGTATGCCAAGAGGGCATTTGTTCACTGGTATGTTGGTGAAGGCATGGAAGAAGGGGAGTTTTCAGAAGCTCGTGAAGATCTGGCTGCTCTTGAGAAAGATTATGAGGAAGTCGGTGCTGAAGGTGTGGACGATGAAGATGAAGGAGACGATTACTAATTTTGTTAAACAAGGGCGGGCATGTCTATCTTGAAATGATTCTGCGTACAAGGATTTGCACATCATATTTCCCTTTATATCTCGTATTTTTTATATGTATATTTTTTGTTTTGTATTATCTTGTGAAAGTACCATTGACTTGATCCACCTTCATGCGGTGGAAATTGTCCAAAATTACGCCCTTAATGTTTTGATTTTATATGTTCGTTTGGTATCGATGAAGTGATTTTCAGAGTTATACGAGTTGCATCTTATTTTCTGCTGCTTTATAGACTATAGCAACCATTATATATAATAAGGCCATTGGCCTATAGCAGCATATAACGATACATGGAAGCAAATCAAATTTGTTCCATCTACTCAAATGAGTTGTTTTCTGTGAGAAAGCACATCACCTATGAGACTCGAGTTTCCAGGACAGCTTCAATTAGGAAACATCTGCATCTTGACTCTTTCTACTTATTTTTATTTCTCTCTTCTTCTTCTGGGTGCTCAAATGTTGCGCATCTCCTTTTTTTAGGTCAATTTTGGCTTATATTTTTATACTCCAAGGGAGAGACATATTCTCAGTTTGAAAACAATTGACGATGCCTGGGACAAATTCTACCAAAAAAGATAACAAAAGATCAGACGGAAAAGGTGGTAGTGGCTGTTTTTATTGATTTAACATCGCTAAAATATCCTTCTACTTGTTGGTTGAAAATTGATAAAGCAGAAAGAACATAGAGTAGCCATTAAATTGAACAGAACGACTGACAAAAAGTAGAAAGATCCCAGGGAGCGTCGCTTCCATCATATGCGATATGCTCAATGCATTCATTTACTCCATACAACGAAGCAGATATCTGTCTTTCTGCCTCGCAAACTTCCACTTGTGTCAACTCCAACTCTGCTTTATTAGATGACAAATCAAATCCTTTTACCAACTCCATACCTTCATGGTTTAACTGAAGCTGATGATCAAACCCGACTGAGAATGGCCATGAATAATCGGAATAAGGCATAGCCGGTTGAAGTTCCTCGATGCAGTAGCTCATGTCTGGTTTATATGCATCCTCAAACATCTGACTGTTGAGGATTTTGCAAGCAGATGGAGAAGTCAAACTGGTATCGGCCATGTAATGAGAGTTGTAACCAGTAGGATTATCGATGATGCTACAACTAGAACTGATTACAGTACTGGGTTTAATAGTGGAGGTTGTAGAAGCTGGTTGTTTTGGTGAACCCTTTTTGTGGTTGAGAAGGTTTCTGATTTTCAAAGAGAGGGGAGAGTTGGTGGACACATGAATGGCAAAGTTGGTTCGAGTGTTGGAACCACGAAGAAGGAAAGCAGCCTCATCATAAGCTCTAGCGGCTTCTTCGGCTGTGTCGAAAGTCCCAAGCCACATTCTTATCTTCTTTGTGGTGTCCTTGATCTCGGCTACCCATTTCCCAGATGGCCTTTGTCTCACACCAACAAACTTGTTTTTGGAATTGTTGGTAGTCCTCTCCTTGAAGTAGTTGCTCTGTTTGTTGGCTAAGACCCCCTTCTGCTGCTCTTGGGATTGGCAATTACGTTCCATAGCAACGTTTGAGAGAATATTGAATGGACAAAATGGGAGAGAAAGGGGCTACTATTTTATAATGACTATCAATGAGGAAAGAGAGGAAAGTCCATTTAGTTTTCTGGTGGTGGGTAGCTCGTTTTCATTTTCTTGTCTGCATGTCGGTTTGAAAACAATTTGGTCCTTTTTAAGTATGACTGACTTCTCAATGTTTCACTATGACTGAATCAAATCATACTTGGGTTATTTGGATGTTTTTGATTGTCTTTGCGCTGTGAAATATGCAAGCCATTTCTTCTATTCTGTTTTCTATTACTTTATCCAAACATCAAAACTACCCCTAAACCATTACAAGTCAAGTGCATTCTGGTCATTAGCAAAAATAAAAATGTAAACAAGAACCCAAAAAAGAAAAGAATTTATGCAATTGTTAATGTAGTTTGGCAGGCCTGAGTAGTTGTCCTCTTAACTTCAATGGGTCAACGAAAACAAAGCAATATTCGTGAGGGCACGAAGGCATGACACTTGTTCTTCCACCCTTGACAGCAAATAAACTACTCTCATTTTAATAGGAATCTCTTTCTGCACGCTGAGAACTTGGTGGAATATCTGATTGCATCACATACCAAACCATAGTAGAATATGCCTCGAAATTAATGCCAGTACATGATCAGATGGAAGAGGGACTAAACTCCAACTTCTAGCTCTTAACCAATCCAAGCATCATTTTTCAAGAGGTTCTACAAATAAGAATCCATTATTAAAGGTCTCCAATTCACTTCCTTTGCTTAACCAAGTAGAAACAAAAAAAGTTATTCATTAAAAAACAAAAGGCTCACGTATAGGCTAGCATTGTCTTTCAAACATAGCAGCGATTAGCCTTTGATTAATCTTGCGTACAGCAATATGCAGAAACATCATTACTTTTATCCATTTGAAATATTATATCAAGCACAGTATAAAGATTGAAGGAAGATTAAACCACAATACATCATAACTCTATGTTCTACTTTTATTGCTAAATGGAATCAAAATTGCAAATGTAATCAAAGAATCACCATCGATAATTTAGTCACCATATTTTCACAACGTATATATAGAAAACAAAAATAAAACACAAAATGCGGCCAAAACTGCTACAAGAATTGCCTTGCTGAAAACCCTCAAATCTTAAGCACCAACCAACCAAAAAATATAATCTCACAAACCACAATTTGCTACCCTTTTTTCTTCTTTTGGACTCGGAATCGAAAACCGCACTTAAATTATCATTTTTATAGTATACACATTCTACCAAAAAAAAAAAAAAGTTTTCATTCCAATTGCATGGATGACTTCCATGCATTGATCGATGCTGGCTTGTTGTAAAAACATTATGCAAAAGCGAATGATGGGAACCATCTTATGGAAAAGAATGGATGATAAATAGATTTTGACACACAAGACAGGAGCAGCAGCAGCGTATACGAAAAACAACATTGTGCAACTCTGTAGGCAAAGAGACTATGAGGAGAGAATAGATTGGAGTGCAAGCTGCTGCTGAGGTTGCAAGGAGGAGAAAGTCGAGGCCAAGGTAGATGGCGGTAATGTCTGTTGGAGCTGTCTTAGCAGATTGATCATTCTGCTTGTAGTTTGCTCTGTAGCCAAATCTTTACCTGCACATAAAACCTACAGGCAAAATGATACCCGTCAGACAAGCAATCTTACCATAAATTATTTTAAGATGCATCCGTGAAGAGTAAGGGTGCTTTATCTCGATTAAAAACTTATTAAACTAACCTCAGCAAATACCGCAACAATTTTGGGAAGATACTGATTGTTGGGACCCAAAAGCTCCCTGTCTGACCTGTAGATTGATTATAAAAAATTCATAATGATGAAAAATTCTGAAGCAAGATTACACCATTACGAGAAGGTACAGTAAAAAAAAACTGATGCCCCTACCTCTCTACCATTGAACAAAGCTGTTCGTGAACAACTTTAGCCTCAATCAAATCACCTTTAATTGGTAAACAATTCAACCAAGCTGGAACGACCTGCCAAACACCACATTAATGATTATCCACAATGCACAGTCATCAAAAAATCGAAACAGAAAAGAAGCAATGGGAAATTTTAAAAGATAATTAAAATTGTAGTGTTATAGTAAGTTGAGAACAGCAGAAATAATTATTAGTAAAAAACAAGTTCGGGCCCACCTAAAAGGTTGAAATTATGTCAATATACTGAATTCAGTACTCTCTCTCATATAATTCTTAGTACAAAACAAGTGTGGGTCCACCTAAAAGGCTGAAATTAAGTACTCTCTCTCTCCGTCCCTCCCCACCCCCACAAATATATATGCATGTATAGATTACTTCTAAAACTCATATATATTATCATACACTCTTTTAGTTGTGTGGCAGATAAGGATCAATTTTATACATAATCAACCAATACCTCTATTGACAAGTTCAGAGAAATCCAAACAACTAACTAATGAAGGACTTAGGATCCAAAAGTACCTGAGCTGAATCAATATTGGCGCGATGAAACTGGCATATTTTTCCTAGTGCAGAAACAGCATTATCATATGCCATTAGATTATCGGGTTGCATAGCATTGGCATGCTGAATTACAACGTTTAGCCTTGAAAGAGCCTCTGCAAAAAAAGAAAAAAAAAAAACTAGAAAAGTTGTTATCAAAATAATATAATAACAAAAACTTCTATATATGAAGTAGAATGTACCTCCAACAAGAGGTTTAAATACGGGTCCACCAAATTCTGCACAAACACCAAGTCCATATACAGCGGCCTGAAAAGGTTTTGTCAGACTCAAATGTGAAGCTTAGACATATGTGCATACAAATATTATATATAGAAAACAGTTTGGGGAGGCAAACCTGTCTGACATCAGAGTTCTCATCATTGCAAGCCTCCAATACGAAAGGGAGAAATGTGTCATAATATCTGTTCCATAGCAGGACAACAAGATCAGATGACTTGATACTGGTAAGTTGACATCTATCTCAAGGCAATTAAACATTTATATTAGAACAAACTTACTTTAAAGCAGCTTCATGACACTGTTCTGCAACATCATCAAATATGCATATTGCTATCCTCCTCTCTTCAGGCGTCTTATCTTTTCCCTATTTTCAAGGCCCAAATAAATAACTTAAAAAGTGAAAACTAAAATTTTTTTATGAGACATGCTTAAGCACATATCAGCTTGGAAGATAGATATAAGCATCAGATCTTCAACACACAGAATACGCCATTTCAATTGAACTAGCAATAATCAATAAATTCATGGTTCATATAAAAATAACAAAATTCTTGTTTAGCCTGAATTTTAAGTACTAGAATGGTTTATGTGAACAAGACAAAATCTTATCTTAAAAGCACAAGAGGCTAAATTTCACTCCAGACTTACCCACATAGGAGTTAAATATGATGACAGCTCATCAAAGAAAGGCAAGAAAGAGGCTTTGAATGTTTTAATCAAAGTTCCCAAGATTTCACCCACCTGGAACCAGAAAATTGACATTAAAAAAAAGGCATTATAACTTGGGGGAGGGGGGGGTGGGGAAGAGAGAGAAGAAGAATAAGAAGATCCACTATATATATGTATTAAAAAAAGCCACCCAGTAAACATTAGCACTATTAAAGATGTGATACTTAAGACAATATTTCCAATAACTAACTTGATCAAAAACTTCTTCCTCTTGCTCATTTTCTTCTTTAATCAATTCGCCTTCTTCAGCATCAAAATCCTCTGCCTTGGCCCTTTCTGCTCTCTCTCTTTTTCTACTTGAACTAGCAGTGATCACCTGCTTTATCTCTTCAACAATAGACTTGACCTGGCTTTCATCCAAAACTGGTCCAGATATCTGAAAGAGGAAACAGAAAGCCAGCACAATGAGCCAGTTTTGAAGATTTAATAAGGAAATAGAGTATGGAAATGCCATAAGAAAAGTATTGACTCAAAAACTCAACTTACATTAAGCCTTTAATTCCTCCCTACATACCAAAATTCTTTTTTAAGATGGTCAGCAAGAACCCTTTTGTCAAAACTCAAAATCCAAAAAACAGCAGAAGATTTCTCCAAACCCAAACATCCCCCCCCCCCCCAACACACTCCCTCTCTTTCTCTTCTTCCTTCCTTTTCCACAACATGCAAAAGACAAACAATATTCCAAGAGAAAAAGGAGTTCTAATTCAATTAAAGTATGACGAACCTGTAAGCATTCATTTAATGCATCCAACATATTCGCACAGATCTCCGTATCAGGTTCCTGCATATAAAATGCAGAGCACTTTAGAACCCATAGAAACAGTATGGCAAAAGAAAATATGATGCATCAACAGTTTGGAGTGGCAGAGAATGAAATGAAAAACAAGAATTACTTTATGTAATGCTTCCACTAGAGCTGGAACAATATAGTCTGACAACTGCTTTACATAGGTCTCATTACGACCTTGAGATTGTCCTTTCTCTACAGCTAATTTTGCTGACCGAAGTAGCTCAGGCATGGCTAAAACCAAAAAAATAGATAATTCATCCATCAAGAACCTTACTAGTTTCCAAGGGCATAACAAAGAAGAGGGATAAAAGTTCTCAAAAAAGAAGAAGAGGGATACGAAAAATTAATGTAAGATGTCCATGCTACCTGAAACAGCTGCTTTTCTAACTTCTTCATGGAAATAAAATTTTAGAAGTGGGACTAAAGTAGGAGCAACCTGCAAACACATGAAATACTTCCTAAGTATCAAACTAAAAAATTAGCAGAAAATATTATAACAATCTGCCAAGAGATAAACCTGATCAATCCATGGAAAGAATCCTTCCTTCAACTCGTCAGCATAGCAGCA
The DNA here is from genome assembly GCA_003254975.1 of Ochetophila trinervis. NCBI lineage: Eukaryota > Viridiplantae > Streptophyta > Magnoliopsida > Rosales > Rhamnaceae > Ochetophila > Ochetophila trinervis. Next base: position 287,227 of record QANX01007829.1, read on the forward strand.
AAGCATGTTACAAGCTGTAGCCTTTTCCTCCAAGACACTAGTCTTGATACCTATTCTTTTATCCCCAAGAGTAATTGTTTCCATACTGTAACAGGAAATAAAATTCTTAGCAAACAACACAATTTTTCAGAGAAACAAATCACCAATTTTAGTATGCAGCATGTTTAGCTCAACAAACTAATGAGAAATTGGGCATAGATAATAATTAGATGTAGTATTGAAGTGCATATTTAATACATAAAAGTGGGATTAATCTTAATACTAGAAGGGGAGATAGAGAAAGAAAGTAAAACAATATTGGACAAAAATACATTTGCTAGCCAAAACTAAGAAACCTCTGGACCATTTGAAATTTATTCATGAGGCAAAAGAAGGGTGGGCAAACATACATTTTAAAAGAGCAAGATGTAATGCTGCCTATTAGAAATAAGTCATCAAGGGGGATAAAGTGAAAAGGCAAAAGAAAGTTCAGACCTTTCATCATCGGAGTCTTCAATATCATTATCTGAATCTGCAGAGGTAATTGTTACATCTGGCTTAAGCTGAGCAGATTGAAGCAGGGGTGGCATGACAACACTCATGTAAGGGAGAAAATCTTGTCCTAAACACTTGCAGAGTCTAGCCCAAGCCTATGCCAATATAGATGAGTAGTTATGGCAAATAGCGAGTATGTAATGTCATATGCCTATTTTAAATTAAGAAAAAAAAAAAAAAAAAACATACTTGCAACATGTAACTTGTGGTTGGATCATCCGCCTCCATTTGAGATCCTTGCAAAGACATCAGCACCTCCATGACCTTATATAAATTACTAAACATAAGATATGTTCCCAAAAAAAAAAAATTTAAACTGTTGCATGAAACCAGAAAATCTCCTGGCAGCAAGTCTTATTTTACTGGTTTCATTACTCAAATTTGATTTGTCATCTCACAAATGGGTAAAAGTCAATCCATTTATAATTCTAAGGGAAAAGAAGGAGAGAAAGGGGAGAGGACGTTAATTTTCAGGGTAAAATAATTTCTACATATGAAATAACATTCAAAATTGATTGGCATGGTTTCAAAGGACAAGCAGATTAACTGAAAAAACTTGTCCATCCTTCCATTGCCATTGAGATTCAACTCAAGTGATATGATATTTGTCTTAAGAAAAAGGTCTCATAAATATAATGTTATTACCTGCTTAGCGTCATCCCTGAATTTCTCCTTTCCGACGGCCATGCCAACCAAACTAATGCACTCCATGGATTTGGCACGAAGCATGCGGTTAGATTTGTCAGTTGCATTCACCAAGATAGCTTTCAGGTAAGGCATAACTGCATCATAGTATTTTTGGAAATGCTCCTGCAAATCCACATCCTATGAGATTTAGTAATCCATAAATTGACGACTAGAGAATGAAAGAAGTCTGTGAAGATTACCTGAGATGAATCAGCCACTGATGCCAAGGCTGTCAAGGCTCCTTCTTGCACCATTTGTTTTCCATTCTGCACAAAACATATATGAAATTGAGACAATATGAGATATATTTCACTTCATAAGGTCATAACAAAGCATGCTAAAATTAATCAGTATGAAACTGATATGCAAATATACCTGCAGAAGTACAAGCAATTTGCTCACTATCCCATCTAAGTAAGGCGTTAAAATATCTGGAGTGCAATTCTCGCTGAAGTTCAGCACTGCTGAAGCTGCATGTGCCTGTAGAACGAAATAAACCCATGTAATCCATGTAATTTGAAAATTTAACTGCTCAATAAAACAGCAAAGCGCACATAGCTGGTTACTAACCTGTACTCGAGGATTCTGGAAATCATCCATAGCTGCAGCAAGAGCTGGAAGCACCTGTAGATGGTATTGAACTTGCAAATCAGGGCCTAAATCTGTAGATAACTGCCCAATTGCATTAATAGCTGCCCACCTTACACGAGGGTGGGGATGTTGAAATGAGTTCAAGACCATTGCCACCACTCGCTCCAAATTCTTTATCATAACCTGGAACAGGAGAATAGAACAGACTATCAATTACCATAACAGTAATAGCAAATTTAACTTCTCAAAATTGAAAAATTGTATGTAAATAAAATAGTTACTATAAGTGACCCCCTTGGAAAATCCATTAAGAAACATCATCAGGTACAATGACCCTAGTTCCCATTATCAGCAATAGAAACAAAACATATGCATAACAAAACAGTATAAGTACATCAAAATGGAACAAACATAATAAAGTTAAAAGCTTTTAATACCTTGGAGCAACCCTCTGCAATTTGGGCAAGTGCAATAAGTGCAGCATGGTGCTTCTGCCACTCGGGAGCAGACAAAAATGCTGGCAACTGCTCAGAGGCGACAGGAACAATAGTGTTTCCACCCAAGGAAATGGAAAGGCGATCCAAACACTCCTGCCCAACACTATAATTGCCAGTCTCACCCGCATCTTCATCGTCACTCTCAGCACTATACCACGCCGGATCATCCTCCACATCCAGAAGCATCTTCATCAAAATTGAAAACAACCTGCTTATAAACTGCGGCAGCTTCCTCATCATCCCCGGAGCACGCTCTCTGGCCTCCGCGAGTGTAATCACAAACTCGATCGCCAAATGCCTCGTCCCTTCTTCCAATGACTCAGCTTCGGCAATCTGCAACATTGCACCTACCACATCTACCAGCTGCCTCCGCAAGAACCTGGGTTCCGTCCCAGCCAATTCGATCAACAATTCAAGAGCTTCCTGGGCCGTGGCCTCATTCCCACTATTCAAAGCCTCAGTTAGCGTCGTCATCATGGCGGGCAACAAGTCTTGAAACCTATCCCGGTCGCCGGAATTGGACAAGCACTGAATAAAATTGATCACAGCATTCAAAGCCGCGATCTTTACATCAGAGCTGGAGGACGAGGTCAAACAGTGCAAGAACACAGAGTGCAGTTGCTTTATATGCGGAACCAAAGTATCACCTATATACTGAGACAACTGGGCAAAAATAAAAAACGCAGATTCCTGAAGCTTGGGCGAGTCGGAGGAAACGCACTGGAACATAAAGGGCAACAGCTCCGGCCACCCATTATCTGGCAAAATCCCAGAGGCGAGCTCGGAAACGGTGTCGCAGAGCTTCTTAGATATAGACTTGGCATCCTCGCGTTGAATACAGGATAAAAGAATGGACTTTAGAGAAGACTGAGTGGATGGGGAGAATCGGGGCCAGAGGTAGGAATCGTCGCGGGTGAGTTGCTTACGGAGGAGGATTGCAGACATGGCTCGGGCCTCGGGGTGGGGAGAGAACTGAAGGAGGTGGGCGAGCTTCAGAGAGAGCGAATCGGGATCGGTTTGTTTGCAGAGGTTGAAGAGGAGCTCGGCCTGAGACCTCTGGTCGTTGGATGATGACATGAGGTGGGAGATTAGGGTTTCGAAGGGGGCAGAGTCGGCGCCGAGAATCGCAGCGAGTTGGGCTTGCTGGACCTGAGCGGAATCGGCCTGTTGAGCCATTGTCAATGACTCGATGGTTGTGGTGGCTGCCTCTGCCTCTCTCTCTCTCTCTCTCTCTATAAGCTTTGTATTTGTGGGGGTTTTTGATTTAAATATACAACTCCTCCAATAGACACACAGAGAGAAAGAGAAGGGGGAGGCTGTGTTTGGGAGAAGGGTTTTGGGGATTTTAAACTTTCATACACCCAAAATAAATTAAAATTAAATAAAAAGACTCAGAGAGAGGGAGCGGAAGTGGGGCTAATTAGGGCAAACTAAATTTGTCTAATTGATTAGCTGTTTTTTTTTTTAAATAATAATAAATAAATAAAAAGTCATGGATCATGATTAAGGTTCACTTTAATTTGGAGCTTTTTTTTGTCTATTTGAAAATTTGTGTATTATGATAAGAAAAATGTTTTGTTCTTATGCTTTCTAGTTTTTAAAATGTGATTTTTTTTTTGCTTGAATTAAAATGTGATTTTGAGGCATGTGTGAATGGATTTATAAAGCTGATTGGTTTGGGCGAATAAGAAAAAAAAATACATTAGAAACTTTTTTTTATTCAGTTTTTAGTTAAAATCATGTTAATTTTTTTTACAATAATATTAGATTTATCAATATATTAACTAAACTTATTTATTTAAATAATTTGATATTTATATTTAATCAGTATACTTTTTTAATTTTTTATTTAAATATAAATTGTATGAATATTTTAATATGTATTATTTGATAAATAACATTTATTAATATTTTAATAATTATGGCATTATTTCGTTTTTTTATTATATCAACAATTTATTTGCTTGACAAATCATTCTATCATTTTCTCCATCTGAAAATTTATTTTGAATATTTATTATTATTATTATTATTATTATTTTGGTGAATAATATTTATTAAAATTATTAATATAGATCTAATCACATTTAATTGAATTGAATATTTTTATCCAACTCATACTTATAAAACTTATTCTAATTGAACACTTAATAATTTAGGGAAGATAGTAACGATACTGTTTGTGTTTTCCGTGATTCTTTTTGTTTTCAAATTATTATTTATATGCATTTTAGTAAAACAAAATTAAAAATTATTTTATATATTGATAAACTTAACTTACATTATTATCATCATATCATGGTAATGGTTGATAAAAATAAGCAGCAAAATATTAATTCGGTCACGTGACCAACCCTTCCTCATTCTTTCCAATATGCCGCACCCTGCACGTGCACTGTTCAGCTCCGACATAGCCGCCGCCTTTCTCATCCATCAACAAAAGTTGGAGCTTTCATCTCCAGTCTTCTACTCCATTTTCTCATTCACAGTCCACTTTCTGTTGCATCAGGTAATAATTTCTTCATCTCTTATCTCTTCGAGGCTATCGGTAATTTATATTCTGTCATAGTTTTATCAGCAAGTCAGAGTCTTAGTCTAATTAATTTGTTATGCTCACATGTCGCTGCAAACAGAAGTTTGTTTATTTTGTTTTGGAATCTCATATCAGTTTTATGAGACCAAAACAGCTCTGCCCTTCAATTGAAGTCGATAGAAAATTCTACAACTGATAAAGAATGACTGATTTTAGAAGGGAAATCAGAAAAATCCCTCATAGTTGAAAATGTGAGGAAGTTTTTAATCTAATTTCCTATTGATTCCTTAAAGATTATAATTGGAGAAGAAGGTTAGAACTTGTGATTTTACTAACTACTCACAGCAATGCCCTTTACATTGAATAATTTCTCCATCTTGTTGAATTGGGGCATAAGCTTACCAGCATGGGAACCTAGTGACCTAATATAAAGAGGAAAACAAAAGTATCAATGCCTTTACCTGTCATTTATTTATTCGTTATTAAGGAAAAAAATTGGCAAACCAGACTCTTAATCTCTTTAATCTAAACTATGGTTCAGGTTTGGCAAAGAAAATTGTAAAGGCTAAGGAAGGGCCTTGTGGAAATGAGTGGAGATGCTTAACAGGTTAAGTAGACATTGGTTTTGCACCGCTGCTCCACGACCATGGCTGTTTGTGGGTTTGGGCAACCCTGGCGATAAATACAAAGGAACTAGACACAATGTATGATATGAATTCCTGTATCTTAATTTATAATGTCATTTATTAACTTGTTATAAATTTACCTTACTTTGTCTTGGTTTGAAGTAGGTGGGGTTTCAGATGATTGATGCATTTGCTGAATCACAAGGGATTGCAATGGACACAGTTCATTGTAAAGCTATCTTTGGTCAAGGTATGTTCATTTAATTCAACTCCCCATCTCTGCATGTTTCCTGATGAATTAATTTGTTTATAAAGTACATGGATGTTAAAATCTGACAGGTTTTGTCGGTGACATCCCTGTTTTCCTGGCAAAGCCTCAAACTTACATGAATCTGAGTGGTGAATCTGTAAGTGGTTGAGACACTACCATTAAACTTTGAAGGAAATTCCGTTGTTATAACATTTTACCTTTCCCACAATAGGTTATTTATCTAGCTGTCCTGTCTTTGAACTTGCTTACTTTGAAATGTTAATTACCATTTTTATTTTGCTTGTGCACTATGCTTTGTGAATCACAGCTTATGGTTCAATGCAGAAGATATTGCATACCATATTGTTATAGTGGTACAAGGCATCTGGTATTCATATATATTCTTAAAAGATTCAATTCTTTTTATGCTCACACCTTAAATAAGGCATTTACTTCTGCTTCTTTTTTCTAAAATAAAGGCATTGTATCATTGAGATTTCTTTTGCATTGAACCTTATACAAAAAATCATTTGCTTCAAAGGCTAGAATAGCTCGTTCCTAACTTATACTTTTTGACTAAACTACAGACAGGTCCGCTTGGAGCTTACTATAAGCTTCCCCTTAATCGCGTGCTTGTGGTAACATAAGTTTTTATACTGGGTTCATTACTTTCTAGTACTATGTTGGTCCATAGTATCGTTGTTGTTAGTTTGTTCCATTTCTTTTTGGTTGCAGTTTCACGATGACATGAACCTACCATGCGGGGTGCTTCGTCTTAATGACAAAGGAGGTCATGGAAGCCACAATGGGTATGATTAGAAATGACAAGGGTTTGGTTTTGGCAAAATATTTTTTATGGAATTGTGGCTGTTGAGATACTGCATCTTCTGAAATGGAAAATGTTAAGAACTCTGAAAAACAATTAATCCCACAATTTATTTATTATATTTGTCTGTTTGTCATGTGCTGAAATACCATGAATTTCTTAGCCCTTCATGCAGTAAAATACTCTCAACTAAGCTTCTATCTTCTTTTTCTCTTTTATTCTGCAGTAGCTAACCTTAAAAAAGTATATAATTAGTGTGAAATTATTGTCTAACTTTTTATTTGGTTCAGAATCCATGAGTTATAATTTTGCATATCTTGTTCAAGTATAAAGGGCTTATGTAGAATATCAGTACTAACATATATATTAAAATGATTTGACTAGGCTAAAGAGTGTGATCTACCACTTTCGGGGAAACAGAGAATTTCCTCGCCTAAGGATCGGTTAGTTTCAATGTCCAAATATTGGTATTCGGTTTTAGATGTTCAATTTTCTTTTTCTTCTTGTAATGCTAGATTGTTTTGATCCATTATGTACCAGGCATTGGGAGGCCTCCTGGGCAAATGGATCCCAAAGCATTCTTGCTTCAAAAATTCAACAGAACAGCTCAAGAACGAGTAAGTTATTATGTTAGCAACAAAAAATTGATTATATTGTGATCGGAGACATCATTATCCTTATTAAGATTCTCCTGCTGGATATTGGATTATAAAAGTCACTACAGAGATAGTTTGCATGTCATTACTAAGCACACACTCTCTCAGAAACAATGGATATGATTTACATGTTTCTTTAAATGATGCATATCTTTTGAACGGAAGCTGAATGAGAATATATTAAATTTCATTTAGAAAATGTAGTAAATGTAGCATGGTTTTGTTGAACAAGATTGACGATGCTCTGCAAGAGGGAGTTGGTGCACTGAAGCTGCTACTATCTAAAGGGTTGACAGAGACTGCAAGAAGTTTCAACACTGACCAAAAATACAAGCATATCAGATTTCAGACCCTGCCAACATCATAATAATATAGACTATGGAAGTCGTTCTCGAATTTTTTTCTTTTTCTTTTTCTACAAACATAATTTTGGGATGAGAATTCCATATTGATTTGAGTTGAGTTGGTATTTTACTTGTAAATTTTTGCCATTGGGCAGTTGGATTCCTAATATGATATGAGTAAGACTTTTGTTTTAATATATAAGAAAGAAAGATAAATATTACATTTTTATTTTTATTTTTCTTACACTTACAAAATGTATCAAATGACACAGCGGGAGCGAGGGTATTAGATCCTGTTTTTAAAAAATGAGAGCTAATAATTTGGGTCATAATACAGCAGTAATATGAGTCGAAAATGATCTACTAATTAATAAAATTTATTAATGCTAATACAATTAATACTATTAGTCACTAATTGACACAAATAAATTAAATAAAAAATTTAAATAATAAATAAATATATATTTTAATATATAAATAATAATAATATTTTATTTAAATAAATTAAATATGTTATCCATTTAAATAATAAATAAATACGAATTACAATTGAACAATTTTAATACTAATCGCACAAACACAATGTGCCAAATAAGAATTAGCAACTCCATCTAAGGTAAGGGTGAAGAAGTCGGATCGAATGGAGTCGGGTTTAAAGTCTGGGGCACCATTTTACCATGAGTGGCTGGCCTTGGGCCTGGTCCTGGGCCTGAGTGGGGATAAAACCGTCAGTGCCTCACTGACATTTACTTGGAGGATTCAGCCAATCCTAGCTTAGCTGTCCTGTGTGACTCTTTTCGTTACAACCAGAAGAGGAGAGAAACCACGCGCATCCATGAAATTGAGAGTTATTTATTCAATATTAATCTTGCCTGTAAATGTAAAAGTAAAATTAGGAAACTCCACAATAAATAATTTCAAACAAACAGTACTAGCTATTTGAAAAAAGAAAAAAAAATTGTATAATTTTATTTTATTCGATAGAAATTAATGTTATAAAAATATAACGATGAAATTAAAGGCTGTAAATTATGACGAAGAAATTAATAACCAATAACAAAAACTCTGTACGTGGTTCAATTCTATTTCATGCCAAGTCTTGGTCATCTAATAAACAGCAAGTACGTGTACTGTTCTCAACCTCATCATTAAAAAATTACCAAAAAATAACAACCGCATTTGAAATTAGAAATTAGGGAAATAATAATTTAAGAAAGAGGCATATATATATTTAGAATGGATGCGATGTGAGAAAGTTTTAAGAGAGACATTTGCTTAATGAGCAAGGAAGAGAGTTAAAAAAAAAAAAGAGCGTGAAATGCACGCAGTTAAAAATGCAAGTAAGGAAGGAAGGGATTGATAATTTGGAAAGCTAAGCTAAGCTGGTGACGAAGCTCTATAGTAGGAGTGTCCCAACAAAAAGAAGAAAGAAAGCAAGAAAGAAAGAAAGAAAGAAAGAAATCACGACGGCGATGACGACGAGAAAGAGAGAAACATCAGAGAGGAATAAAACGACGGCGTGCTGCAGCAAAGTGGGACTGAAGAGAGGGCCGTGGACGGCGGAGGAGGATGAGGTGCTGGCGAAGTACATCGCGAAAGAAGGAGAGGGTCGGTGGCGCACTCTCCCGAAGCGAGCTGGCCTCCTCCGGTGCGGGAAGAGCTGCCGTCTGCGGTGGATGAACTATCTCCGTCCCTCCGTCAAGCGCGGCCACATCGCTCCCGACGAAGAAGATCTCATTCTTCGCCTCCATCGCCTCCTCGGCAATCGGTACGGCCCGATTCCATTATCTAATCAATTAGGGTTTTATATACTCGACTGGAATCGAAATCGTGATCAAAATATATACATGTGCATATGCAGGTGGTCTCTTATAGCTGGAAGAATTCCAGGGCGTACGGACAACGAGATAAAGAACTACTGGAACACTCACCTGAGCAAGAAGCTGATCAGCCAAGGCATCGATCCCCGAACCCACAAGCCTCTCGCCTCTTCCTCCTCCTCTCCTCCTCCCTCCTCTCGCAGTATCTTCATCAAACCCCCTTCTTATTCTTCTCGAACCGACCATATCATCAATGCTCCTTCAAACCCTAACCCTAGCCCTAACCCTAATGGGCCTGCTTTCCACAGCGGCTTCTTTGATAATGAGAATGACAACTGCAGCAGCTTCCCTTGTCCCCAAGACGATCATGGATCAGAGGATATCAATAATTACTGCTCCGACGACGTCTTCTCTTCCTTTCTCAATTCCCTCATTAACGACGATGCTTTTGCAGCCCAGCACCCTCATCATCCCAATGCCAATATTGCTTTGCCACCGCTCAGTAATTTGGTTTCCATGAACGACTCCACTCCTGCTGCTGCTTATGCCTTGCCAACCACCACCACCACCGCCTGGGATTCTGCGCTGCTCTCTTCCGCTCCTGCTTTTAACCACAGTGTCATCAATGATATTCAAATCGAATAGCATATCCCACAAACCTGAACTACGTACCTTCAACTTCCATTTCCATCTCCATCTCCATCTCCATTCCCCTTCCCATTCATCATCATATTGCTCTATTATAGCTGCGTACTTTATGGAAATTCTAGCTTGAGTTTTTATTTTTATTTTTATTTTTTTTCATGTGTGTTATTAGTTTCTTGTATTTTTTCCTTTCATGCTCATCTTCATTTTTCTCTGGGTTTGCGATGTTGCTTTCTTGTTTTTTAAAGTTTGTTTGTACCATTCCTAGAAGGGAAAAAAAAAANTAAAGATACTGATGGAGATATTATTTAATTGTTACCAAACATATCAATATGATCGAAATCAACTTTCATTCTGCATAACAGGCTATATGATTTTATTTTGATATATATATATATATATATATATATATATATATATTGCTGAAATTTTACTCATATTATTAGACTCACAGTGATGCATGCAGTTGAAGATGAACTTAGCAAATTAAAATCAAACTTATTGGATTGCATATATATGGGTGCTCAAATAAAGATACTGATGGAGATATTATTTAATTGTTACCAAACATATCAATATGATCGAAATCAACTTTCATTCTGCATAACAGGCTATATGATTTTATTTTGATATATATATATATATATATATATATATATATATATTGCTGAAATTTTACTCATATTATTAGACTCACAGTGATGCATGCAGTTGAAGATGAACTTAGCAAATTAAAATCAAACTTATTGGATTGCATATATATGGGTGCTCAAATAAAGATACTGATGGAGATATTATTTAATTGTTACCAAACATATCAATATGATCGAAATCAACTTTCATTCTGCATAACAGGCTATATGATTTTATTTTGAAATATATATATATATATATATATATATATATTGCTGAAATTTTGCTCATATTATTAGACTCACTGTGATGCATGCAGTTGAAGATGAACTTAGCAAATTAAAATCAAACTTATTGGATTTTCATGTATATGGGTGCTGAAATAAAGATACTGATTATATAATTGTTACCAAACATATCAATATGATCGAAATCAATGTATATTTATATGGTAATCACCAATTCACCGCATTAATTAGCAACCACAAATATTTGACATGAAAGTAAAACAATATGATTTTTTCCAATGTCTTGCATGCATATAATTAAACAAAATGAACCAATTAAAATGTGAATGATGCCTAGAAGCTAGAATATAAACTAAACTTTCAAAGACTTTGATTTTCTATCCGGCCGCTAAAAGGTAATTGTGTTCGTTTTAATTAGATGCTATTTTGAAGTAGATAGCTAGCGGGATGCTCATCAAGCCTACAACTGAGGAGGATAATCTATTAATAAAGCAACAATCCAGATTAATCTAGTTATTTCAACATGTTATACATATCACGAATTTTAATTTCTTATTTGTTATTTCAACATGTTTCCTTCTTGGTTGATATTTATATGTACAAGCTGTCTGGTTGTAGATAATGTATCTGATCAATAAATGCAAGCATGAGCAATAGATCGATGTAATTATTGATCAATATAATTAATTTAGTATTCTGAATTTTCATAACAGTGCGATTTGGATTTTAAACTTTATAATTATTCAAGTTAAGCTTTTAAGTTTTTCAATTTATGCGAATTGGTCCAGTTAGACGGTTTTCTTAGATGACTAGTTAACGGGTGTCACATGCTTGTCCCGTGACATCTTTCCTCTCTTATTTTCAACTAAACGACATTGTAATCTTATTTTTACAACCACAAAAGAAGAAGAAGAAGAAAAACAACTTGGTAACTTTATAAATTTAGGGCTTTGAACAAAGGAGAAGAAATAAGAAGAGAAAAGTCAGCATTTGAGAAGAAGAAATTATTGCAATCAGAGAACATCCATGAAGAAGAAAAATCAACCAAAGAAGAATGACGAAAAAGAGAACCAATGTCTTCTAGATCCGAATCTACCTTCAGTGAAGCTAATGTGAGATGCCAATGTCTCGATGAAAATAAAAAGCTGTAATAAGAACATCTTGGATGAGTTCAAATTCTAGTAGAAGACTTTATTGTTGTGTCACTCATAAGGCAATTAGCAAATTCAATTTAGAGTCTTTAGCTTTATATGATTGCTATCATAATCAATTGTTTTTATATGATTGCTATAATCAACCCTAGCCACTGTTACCACGATATCATGATCACCATAATATTTCTTCTCCTTCGTTCAAAGTCCTAAATTTATTGAGTCACAAATGTTTTATTTTTCTGGTTGAAAAATAATATTACAGTGTTGTTTAGTTGAAAAATAAAAAAGAAAACGAGTCACCTAACAAACATGATTTCCATTTATTGGCTGTCCAAAAAAATCGTTCAATTGGACCAAACCGCACAAATTGAAAAACTTTTAAAAGCTTAAATCAAACAATTATGAAGTTTAGAGTTCAATCGCACAACTATGAAAATTTACGATATTAAATTGTAACTAACCTATATATATCAATATCATACATGTATGTCATATTGAATAGATTTTGATTATAGCACCATGGTCTATTTTATGTTCCAATAACATGTTTTTATCCCAAGCTATATATGGGGCATGAGAACATGTTAAGTATGTTCATACTGGAAAACATTCTTTTTTATATAT
>QANX01007830.1:0-31667 GCA_003254975.1 Ochetophila trinervis
AAAACTATACAACTAAAATGTAGTTTCTTTCTAAATATTTTAGACTTTTTTTTGGGTGAAATGTCCAAATATTAAACAGCGCATCATCTACGTAATATTAACGGGTGTGATTATACTTGTTTATATAAATATAATAACTCTGACTAAATTTGGTCTTACTTGGATAGCTAAGCGAGTTTGTGCAACTGTTTGACTAAAATATGCTTTTGAAATTATTATTAACAAAATTAAAAATTAAAAAAAAGCATGTGATCCACTCCACCCCATGATTAATTTGGAAGGTCGTGGACCTTGCGAGAACCACCATTAATAATTATTGCATCATTTTTAGTATATAGTCGAGGCTCTTTTCTTTTTTTTTGGTGAAAATAGTCAAGGCTCATATATATGTGTGACATGTTTTAAATAATATTTTAATCAAGATCCTTTCTTCTCCTTCTTCTTTTCTTTTTCTTTTTTCTAAGATATTTTTTTTTATTTTTGTAAAATATATAGACTTATTTGGAAAAATTGTATTTTAAAATTTAAAATTTAAAATATGACGATTTAGAGTTTATTTGGTGACATATTCAATTTTTATTTTTGATATTTGATTTTTATTTATAATTTTTGGTTTATATTATTGTTAAAACAAATAAAATATAGTAACCATTTTTTGTTTTGTTTTTATGAAAAAAAAATCTTGCTTTATTTATTTATTTATTTTTTTAAAACTTACAAATTAATTTTTTACAAATTTATATCCAATTAATGTCAAATACCTTTTTTGTCTATTTAGAGACTCGAGTCTTGGCTCCGTTTAACAGTTTCGGATTCTGGCCATATCAAAGAAATCTTGGATCGTGGCCTAGGAAGTCTAAAGTCTCAGTAGTCCCAAGTTTCGATCGCATCCGAATGGTCTGAAGTCATATTCTAGTCTTGACAAAGCTGAGTTGTAGCCTTTCTAGCCTATCTATGGTACTATCTCCAATCGGATAGTCTCGGATTCTAGCCCCATCCACACTATCCCGGACCAATCCTGGCAGTCGTGATTCCTGGCCCTATTCGAGTTGTCTCGACCCCTCGGTGCGATTCAGAATCCCGATCCAATTTGCACAATCTGAAATTTTTGGGTCCTAACCCTGACTAGATGGTTCTGAGTCTCAGCTTTGTTCGAGCGATCTGAAGTTCCGATTCCATATGGACAGTCCAGGGCTCAACCCTTTCTTTGTTCAAGCAGTCTGAGGTTCAGATTTTGTTTGGACTGTCTAGGGCTCGACCCTATCTAGGAGATTTGAGGCCCCATCCTCATCTAAGCGATCTAACATCCAAGCTCCATCTAGACTGTCTCGGGTCCTTGCACTAAAAAAAGTAAAAGTGAAAATAATTTTTTTTAGCTTTTTTTTTCTTTTAAAAGAAATTAAAAAATATTTTTGTTTTAAAAAAATAAAAATGGTTACATAACATATTTTTATTTTTAATTTTCAAAATTTTTTTTAAAAAAATAAATACCAAACAACACAAAAACTTAATAATGAATTAAATATGTACAAATAATTTTTTTATATATATTTTTGTGCAATCAGATTTTTTTTGCTAACAATACTAAACTGTTAGTGCAAGAGGGTATTAAAAAAAATACTCAAATTCGTTTAAGGATTAATGTTTCGTTTCTTGTATTATATATATATATATTTAATTTCTTAATTATGAATTAAATCTCTATTTATTATTAATAGGTAATGATAAAATATATATAAATATATTTATTTGTACAGGTATATTTGCTATTATTTATTTATTTTTATATAATTATTTTAAAACTAGGAAATATTTTTTTTGTAACCGGTCATCATAATTTTTGTCGTTTAGCCAATCCCACACCTTTAGCAACGATATTCTCCTTGTATAAAAGTGTTTGTGTGTGTGTATACATATAGACGACTTATTATTCTTCACTTATTGAACAAAGGGTTTGCGTGCATTCAAACAAAACCCACTCCTAATAATTTTGTTCAAATTTTACATTGGTAGGCGCCCTCCACGTTTTAACTAATTATATTAATCTCCCCCCCAAAAAAATTAATAATAAAAAACAATAAAAAATTTCCAAAGAAACCCTCTTCTTGATGATCTCTCCCTCTATAAAACCCAGCCATTTTAGTTTTACTCTGCACGTGAAGCCTTACTACACAGACCACCCAAAAAGGAAAACACAAACAGCCTTTCAGGGACAATCATAAACAATACAAAGGAGTTAAATTGCACCACAAAAGGAAAACCCAGAAAAAAAAAATGGATTTTGATCTGTATTTGTTGGGTGGTCTTTTGGCTTCTCTTCTGGGGTTTGTTTTCTTGTTTGCTTTTGGTGGAAAGAAGAGGAGCAGAGCTTCAATGGAGGTAAAGACTAATGGGTTTGTCAAGGTTTCTCACAGCGGTATTTTATCCCGGCCGGAGATGGACAAAAACACTGATGTTATCGTTGTTGGAGCCGGAGTTGCCGGTGCTGCTCTTGCATATACTCTTGGCAAGGTCTGTATTTTTCCTTTTCTTTTCCTTTCTTGGTGTTTGATCATTTAGTTTGTGTTTCTGATCCCCAATATGTGTTTTTCTTGCTTGGCAAGTCTCTCTCTCTCTTTTCAGATTTCTTTAGGTGAGTGTGTTTTGGTTGAAAAATATTTTTTGCTAGCAGAGAAAACTAAAGGGTTTTACCTTTTTATTTTTCTGTAATTCTGTTGACATTGCGCATAAGGAAGGCAAATAATAGTAAATTTTTCAGTACCTTAGAAGGCATAGTTTTTCTTTTCTTTATTTTCAATTTTTCCTCCATTTCTTCAACCATAAGGAAACTAGTAATGATCTTCAATCCCCTGCTTGTGCATCTTATTTTACTCCAACTACTAACATTAGATCCAGAGGCTGGTTAGGACAACCCAGATGTTGCTCTTTCTGAAAGATAGATTCATAAAGATTGTTGGAATTAAGAAAATAAAATACATAATAATTTCAAAGTCCCTTCTTTTCTTTTCTAGATTGTTTTTTACATGCCATCCCACATGGCTATTTTCATTATTTCAGATACATAAATATATATATATATATATATATATATTTTATAACAAATGGGAAATTAATCAATTAGATGGTAAGCATAGAGCCATTTTAAGCCTCTTGGGATCTTTTTTGAGTTGCCGAACTATTTAGCTTCCTGTTTGGTTGTAGTCTAAAATACAGAGGATCTAGGAAAAAAGACTAAAAAAATCAGTGTGAAAGTTTCTATTGAGTGGACGAATTCATTGCTCTGGGAATGATCTAAACCCTTTCGATCTGTTCTTATTTCAGGATGGAAGACGAGTACACGTTATCGAAAGAGACTTGAATGAACCCGACAGAATTGTTGGTGAACTTCTGCAACCAGGAGGCTATCTCAAATTGGTTGAGTTGGGTCTAGAGGGTAAGCATATAAATAGCACCAAACATTCAATTCCTTTTATGTGCATTTGAGAAGCTCTATGCTCTAGTTAGTACTAAATTACTAATATTTATGTATTTTATTCTACTTGCAGATTGTGTTAAGGAGATTGATGCTCAGAGAGTTTATGGATATGCTCTTTACAAAGATGGTAGAGATACTAAACTCTCTTACCCTTTGGAAAAATTTAGCTCAGATGTAGCTGGAAGAAGCTTCCATAACGGGCGGTTCATACAGAGGATGAGGGAAAAGGCTGCAACTCTATCAAAGTACTCTTTCTTTTTTCTTTCACTCTGGAAACTGTTTTATGATCTAAACAAAATCTCTCACTGCAATTTTCATAATCTTGGATTAAACTTTGGAACTTTTTTTTTTCTTACGGGTGTTCTTTTTAATTTTTCTTTTTTCAGTGTGAAATTGGAACAAGGAACAGTTACATCTCTACTTGAAGAAAAGGGGACCGTCAAAGGAGTGCAATACAAAACCAAGACTGGTCAAGAAATGACATGCTGTGCTCCCCTAACAATAGTATGCGATGGCTGTTTCTCGAACCTGCGACGATCTCTATGCAATCCACAGGTAAAATGATGTTAAAAAAATTGACAGCTTTTGAAGCTTGAGATAAAAACAGAACGGGGGCTTATCATCAGTTTTTCGCAGGTTGACAATCCCTCTTGTTTTGTTGGATTGGTGCTGGAGGACTGTGACCTTCCACATAAAAACCATGGACATGTGATTCTGGCAGATCCTTCACCTATCTTGTTCTATCAAATTGGTAGCAACGAGATTCGTTGTTTGGTTGATGTGCCTGGACAAAAAGTACCTTCTGTAGGTAATGGAGAGATGGCAAATTATTTGAAAACTGTGGTGGCTCCTCAGGTGATTATTCAATTTTCTTGGAACAGATATTATCCGTTTCATTCATTCACTGAATTATATATATGCATCAAACTCGACTAACACGGAAAGAGACTTTTTTTATGTGCTTTCAGATTCCCCCTCAGCTGTATACTTCTTTTATAGCTGCAATTGACAAGGGAAGCATCAGAACAATGCCAAACAGAAGCATGCCTGCTTCTCCATATCCAACTCCCGGCGCTCTTCTAATGGGGGATGCATTCAACATGCGTCATCCTTTGACAGGAGGAGGAATGACTGTTGCACTTTCCGACATTGTTCTTCTTCGAGATCTTCTCAGACCCCTGTATGATCTCAATGATGCATCAGTATTGTGCAAATACCTCGAATCCTTCTACACTCTTCGTAAGGTGAGCGAGAAATGTTGTTGGCTTATATACACTTTGTGCTTTTGAGTCCAGATACCCTCTTTGTAACCCTGCTTGTCTCACTTCTTTTAATGGTTCTGTTTTGCAGCCAGTGGCATCTACCATAAACACATTGGCAGGTGCCTTGTACAAGGTGTTCTGTGCATCGCCTGATCCAGCAAGGAAGGAAATGCGCGAAGCATGTTTTGATTACTTGAGCCTCGGAGGAATCTGCTCTACTGGACCAGTGTCTCTACTCTCCGGTCTCAACCCTCGTCCACTGCATTTGGTTGTTCATTTCTTCGCGGTTGCTGTTTTTGGCGTTGGCCGCTTGATGCTTCCATTTCCTTCACCTTACCGCATTTGGCTTGGAATTAGATTGATTTTGGTATGTAACATGTAACATTTCTCTGTGAACACCAATCACCTATTCCATACAAACATGTTTGTCAATTTTCTGATTTCTCATCATAAATGATCTGGTGTTTTTTGTTTCAGAGTGCATCAGGAATCATATTTCCTATAATAAAAGGTGAAGGAGTCAGACAGATGTTCTTCCCTGTAACAGTGCCTGCCTACTACAGAGCTCCACCTCTTAAATAATGAAACGTTAACAAGAAATGCAGATTGTCACTGCTTACAAAGAACTAATCTGTATCAACTGGCACAATTCCTCCTTTCGGAAGTTGAAAATAAGGCAGGGATCGATGTGCAGTTAGGCAAAAAAAGAAAAATATGCTCTTTATTCTTTTTTACACAAATCATTGTTCTTAAATTGGAACATGTTTTCCCCTCAAAATTTGTATGAACTATTTAGAACCCCAAAATACAGAATATAATTATACATAATTAGTCACAATATTTTGGTGCTTTACATTACAATGAACTGCACACTTCAAACATGCTAGTACTTTGAACTAGCCCTGCTTTGTCTATAACCAAAATGATTTTCTTGTCATTGCAAGCTTGGGTTTCTTATTTTACTTTACACGTTTGACATAAGTACAAAGATATTCACATAATGGTTGAAATAGCAGTTCTCTTTGATCATTGTCTATAAAGGTATTCACATAATGGTTAAAAGGAGAATGGTCAATAATTGCTAAATTGCCTATGTCCTAGCTAGTGAAAAACCCTTTTGTTGAAAAACTACGTAATGAGTAAATATATGATTAAGGTACTAAAATACGAATTTTCCAACACAGATAATTTGTACGACAGACAGTAGAAGACCAAATTTTTTTTTTTTTTCTCTCCCAAATTCTGCTTATTTGATATTGAACCAAAAATAAATTAAAAAAAAATAAAAAAGTTGAAAATCTGGAGTCAAAATTAGGAAATATAGAAGTATGAACTGTTGAAAAAGTCATACTGGAACATGTGTGCCAATCTTCCACCAAGGTGGTGGTGAACTCTATTGACTGGGTTTTTCTTGACAAATACTTATTTTTAAAGAAAGAGTAGATTTTATATGGGTGTCAGATATTGACTTTACCAAACTCTTATTATTATTATTAATTTTTTGTTTGTGATTTGTTAAAAACATGGTGGGTATATGTATTTAAGTGGGAAAAATGTAGTTTAGTGCTTATAATTTTCTCTTTCTGGCGGCTTTATAAGCATAATTTTTGTCATTTTTTGAGCTTTTATATGCTTCATTCATTGGACCAATATGCCCACTAGACCCAGAGACCATAGCTGTGTTTCATTTATGTATTCATCACTGCTCTATCAAAAGGTCATTTGTGGAATATATCATAAATCTTCATATTATATATTCAACTATAACCATGGCGGATCCAAAGGCGGCGGGCAGGGGCCATGGCCTCACCAAAAATTTTGAAATTAAAAAAAAAAAATTATTTAACCCCCTCAAAGAATAATTACAAACTCTCAAATTTAAAGTTTTAACCTCCTAAAATCTAATATTTAACATTTGAAATAAAAATAGATAAGTTTAATGTTTAGTCTTTTAAATCACTTAATNGTATAGTAATTTAATAAAAAATATTAAATAAATGAACGTTGCTAAAAAATATTGTAATGTAATAAATAAAATAAATAAACACCTTCAAAAAAATTATTAGATAAACAACGGGTCAGCCTACAGTACAACTTGTTCTTATGGTTGGATTGGTAGAACCATGCTTACATATTGACAAGTGGCATCACAAGAGTAAAGCTACCTATATAACCGGTAGTAATATTACAATATTTTAGGATTACATTACTCCATTGATAGACAAGTTACCTCACATTTGAACAAAGTTACCTCCTTTTGGTAATGTTACAATATTTCTGGACAAAATTACATGATTTATAGATAGGTTACAGGTTCTTTGAATAATATTACCACATTTCGGTATTGTTACACCGTTTATGAATGATGTTACTTTATTTACAGATTATTTTACTTTTTTATGGACAATATTACCTCGTTTTAGATAGCATGTTGCAAATCGCATTACTTTGTTCATGAATTAGTGTTACTTTTTTTACGGACCATGTCACTTCACTTGTGGATCGTATTACATCATTTTGGTAATGTTACAATATTTTTGGACCAATTTACTTTATTTATGGACAAGTTACAGGTTTTTTGAACAATATTACCACTTTTCGGTATTGTTACACCGTTTATGGATGATGCTACTTTATTTGCAGATTATTTTACTTTGTTATGGACAATATTAACTCGTTTTGGATACCATGTTGCAAATCGCGTTACTTTGTTCATGGATTAGTGTTACCTTTTTTATAGACCATGTCACCTCACTTGTGGATCGTATTACATCATTTTGGTAATGTTACAATATTTTTGGACCAAATTACTTGATTTATGGACAGGTTACAGGTTCTTTGAACAATATTACCACCTTTCGCTATTGTTACAACATTTATGGATGATGTTACTTTATTTGCAGATTATTTTACTTTGTTATGGACAATATTACCTCGTTTTGGATACCATGTTGCAAACCACGTTACTTTGTTCATGGATTAGTGTTACCTTCTTTATAGACCATGTCACCTCACTTGTGGATCGTATTACATCATTTTGGTAATGTTACAATATTTTTGGACCAATTTACTTTATTTATGGACAAGTTACAGGTTCTTTGAACAACATTACCATTTTTCAGTATTGTTACACCGTTTATGGATGATGTTACTTTATTTGCAGATTATTTTATTTTGTTATGGACAATATTACCTCGTTTTGGATATCATGTTGCAAATCGCATTACTTTGTTAATGGATTAGTGTTACCTTCTNAGGGCGGGTTTTTACCTAGGGTTTGTTCCATATCATCTTGTGTGTTGGGATTACAGTTTCTTTAAGCTTGGGGTTCCGCATCACCTACCTTGTGCATAATGTTATTCCTAATACCTATTTGAGCCTATTGAATGCATTTAGATGCATTATTATCTTTATTTTTAATGGAAACCAAATTTACATACCCTTTTGAGCTTAAATGAAAATTTTTTACCTACCTTTTACATATTAAAAAGAAAACTTGAATTGATTAATATGAATATAAATTTAATGGCATGAAAATGGTGGCAAAGTTGCAACAAACTAGTTTGTGGGTGGTAATTTGGTATAAATAGCCATGATTTGTACTCTTTAATTTCAAATATGTATAGATAATTTAGTTTGTGGGTGGGAAAAGAAAATAGATACAAAAAGAACAAAAGATCAAAAAAAGAAAAATATCGCAACAACAATACAAGAGAATATATGTTGCATATAAAAAAAATTAAAAAGAAGAAGAAGCATTGTTTTGTAAAGTTTAAAGGAAAGTTAGTAGAAAAGAATTCTTATTTAGGAAGGAAGCAAACCTACATTAGATTTGTATTCATTGAAAATTGGTTTAAGCTTTATTTCTTGTGTTTTAAACTACCTTATCAGCAACACAAGACCTATTAATTCAAGGTGAATGCATTAGTCTACGTTAGGGGTAGGCGCGGTCGGTTTAGGCCATTTTTCTGGCCAGTTTCTCGCCGAATTGATAATGGTAGTTTTGGTAAAATGGCCAACCAAAACCGACCGAGCATCCTACATAACCGATGCAAAACTATGTCCATAATTGATGCGGAACCCCAAGATTAAAGAATCCGAAACCCCAAACACACAAGAAATATTGAACAATAATTGGAAAACAAGAACCCGCCCTACCAAACCCTTAGATAACTTGTATCTAAAAACGTGGATTAGAAGGCTAGGGAAAGAGAAGAATAATCGCCACAAAGTATTTCTACTTTGATAAGATAATTCAACTCCTAATGCAACAAGAAGAAGAAATTGATTCCTCACCTTGCAAGAACACTCCTGGGAGCAATAGGAAAATTAATTCTCTCAATTGATTAAAAACTCAAATCTCCCTTACAAAAGAATTGATCCCCCTTTATATAAGGACTAGGGGTAGATCAAGAATCAATCTAAACCATAAAGTAATTAGGAAACCAATCATCATTAGGCCTCGGAAAAGTGTTCAAATCATTTGGAAACTTGAATCGATCTTCATTCATAATTCTTTTCACAAATCCAAGCATTCCTTCTTTGATTTTCTTAGCTCGAGAACGCGTCACTGGTCCACTTGGCAACGTAATGTCCTTATCACGAACATCCATGCTAGAAGAGCGCTCGATGCCCACATCAATAATGGTCGGTCGGTGTCGATTTTCGTTGCTCAACTGAGATTCAATAAAAAGGAAAAAAATGAACTAAACACCAAACAACCAGAAATTTTTTTACCGACTTGCCAACTTGGTTAAAACAAACCAAACACCAAACAACCAAAAAGCAATCGGTGAAGATGAATCGTTGCCGACTTGCCACCAAGATTTAGATCTGAGATCGCATCTTCATCGGCAACCAAGCCACGAGCTACGGCCATGCACGAGAGAGAAAGAAAGGGAAATGAAACCGGATATGAGAACCATAACGTCTCAATCTTGGTGAACAGAGAATGGTGGCATCAAAGAGAGAGAGAAAGAGAGGTGAGGTAGCTGTGAAAGCCATAAATGGTTGAATAACATGGCATGAGAGAGAGGAGGAAAGGGGTGAGGTTTCTTGAAGATGAGAGTGAGAGTAATTTTAGGGATTTTGAGTAATTTTGGAAGAAGAAAGAAAGGGTGGCTAGGATTAAGTCTGAAGAGTGAGGTGGCGATGATCTGATGAGGCAGAAGGAGTTCTGTTGATTCGGTCCAGTTCAGTAAAAACTCTTTCTGAACCGGCCACTGAATTGAATTTTTCAGTTTTCTTAAAGTAAAAACTGAATTGATATATTGAATGAAAAATAAGGTGTATGTGTTGCATGACACTTTGAAGTTAATCTTGAACTGATATATTATACAATCTATTAAGCATCCATGTCATGATTCAAAGGAAGGATATTTCTAAAGTCTATTTTACTTTTTATTTACACAATAACTAGCAAATATTTAGTTTGTGGGTAGTTGATAAGCATAAAATTTACATCATTTTATGCTATCTTTTTAGCTTAGCATTTGTTAGATTGTGCTTATTTTTGTTATGAAATGATTCATTTTTACTATTTTCCCTTTTGTTTGTAAAACGAAGAATTTTTGCAAATTCAACACAAAACAAGAATATTTTGGAAGAATTTGGAAATGAGCTTAAAATATTAGGGAGAAGATCAAATTGAGATCAAGGGTCAAGAATAATACAAGTTGAGGCAAGTATGAAACTTTCCTTATCTGAAGTAAGCTGAAATTCTGCGCAACAAGTACTGTGTTGAGTGTATCTGGAGCTACAAGATCAAGTTTTAAGTGACTCCAGTTACACAACTTTCTTAACTCATCAAGGGTTGTCTATTCAAATTTTCATGTCAATTGTATAGTCCAATCAGTGCATTTTATTGTTTAAAGTTGAAGAAATTTGTAGTTGCAACAGATTTTCTTTCTTGTGGAAAAATTGAGTTTTGAATGCCTTATCAATGTCAAAATCACGCATATCATATGTCTCTACAAAGCTAATACATAGAGCTAACATTTAGAGTAATAGGGACAGATTTAGAGCTCATTTTCTCAATCAAAAGGTAGTTTGAATCTGGCTGATATAAATTGGCGATAAATAAGGAAAATTTCCGTTACCTATTTTGATTGCCACCCAACCTTTAATGACATATCAATTAATCAAAGTCTAGATAGAATATTGGTCAGAAAATCAAATGAGAAAATAAGAGATTTATTAGAATGTATTATTTTTTTATTTCTTCCTTAGTTGGAGATTAAGATATTTGAAATTATGGAAATCAATATCTATCCTTACATGGAATGATATGGACAGAACCAATAGCAAATTAGGAGAATATTAGTTTCTGATTTTTTATTGATAATTTGAATTAATAGAAAAATTAAGAGCCCCATAATTTCTTTATTGGTAGCGGTAAAGAGAGAAATTTAAAGTTAGAAGGATTGCAATCCTGGTCTCTATATAAGCTTCATATTGTTGAAGGTAGAAGTAGTGCCCTAAGGGCAACAACCTCCTCTCTTCTTTGCTCTCCATTCCCACATTTCTCACTTTCTTTCTCCTCTACTTTTATTGTTTTTGTTTATCTCTTTGATTTCTTTGCATTCTAGTTTTATAAAAATTAATTTCTTTGCTGTCCATTTGAATTTGAAAGCCTGAATGTCCTATATAGACTTAATATTCTAGTGCATAGGAACTAGTCCCTATGAGTTCGACTTCCATCTTTTTTTTAAATACCACTTTATTACTTGACTGTGATTCATATACTTGCGATTTACAAGTGTTATTGACTCCTATGCACATCACTCTTGAACTCAAATGGCAGAGAAAAATAACTAAAATAAAGCAAAACGTGAGCATTTCATCATATATGGAAAAATAAAGGACAGCAATGGGGCTAACCATAAAAGAGGAAAGTCGAGTCAATTCAACTTCAGCAGCCTCTGAGAAAGGTTCTTCCCTTTTGGAGGGTGGCATGTTCATTTTCCTTTTGAAGAATAATCTTCCCCAAATTGAAACTGAGACCAAGAGGTATGGTCTTGGGTGCTCTTGGATGAGGATGGAATCAACTTGGTTAGAAAGGGAGAACTTGTCGGATTGCAAAGGGACGAGCTGGAAGATATTTTGGTAGACTTAAAACCTCATTCAGATCTAACCTCCTTGGGTAGGCGCCCTGATGCGGAACCCCAAGATTAAAGAATCTGAAACCCCAAACACACAAGAAATATTGAACAATAATTGGAAAACAAGAACCCGCCCTACCAAACCCTTAGATAACTTGTATCTAAAAACGTGGATTAGAAGGCTAGGGAAAGAGAAGAATAATCGCCACAAAGTATTTCTACTTTGATAAGATAATTCAACTCCTAATGCAACAAGAAGAAGAAATTGATTCCTCACCTTGCAAGAACACTCCTGGGAGCAATAGGAAAATTAATTCTCTCAATTGATTAAAAACTCAAATCTCTCTTACAAAAGAATTGATCCCCCTTTATATAAGGACTAGGGTTAGATCAAGAATCAATCTAAACCATAAAGTAATTAGGAAACTAATCCTAAGAAAATTAGGAAAGTAATCCTAAGGAAATTAGGAAGGTAATCCTAAGGCTAAAAACTAACCCTAAATAAAAATAATCCGAAAATAGAAATAATTACAAAACTGCCATTATAATCCGAAAATAGCTAAATTACGAAATTGCCATTCTAAGTTGTTTATTTTTAAAATGATGCCGTTTCGTCTCCGCAACTCTCGAGCATCATTACGACTTTCATCCCTTGCTTGGACAACATGCTTAAATCATCATTAGGCCTCGGAAAAGTGTTCAAATCATTTGGAAACTTGAATCGATCTTCATCCATAATTCTTTTCACAAGTCCAAGCATTCCCTCTTTGATCTTCTTAACTCGAGAACGCATCACTGGTTTACTAGGTAAGATGATGTCATCATCTTTTGTTCCAATGCTAGAATATGACTCTATGATGCCCGCATCATTCCCTTCCTCTTCAAAAAGATTCGTCCTCGAATCTGAATCCTTATCGAAAGCAAAAATATCATAAACATTGAAAATAGCGGACTCATTGTACTCCCCCTGAAGGGCAATTTTGTATGCGTTGTCATTGACTCTTTCAAGCACTTGAAACGGTTTATCTCCTCTAGCATCGAACTTTGATTTCCTAAGGTTAGGAAACCTTTTCTTCCTTAAATATACCCAATCCAAATCTCCTGGTTTGAATATCCTCCACGTGTCATCACATAAAACTTTTCCAAAGGGACTCAAAAATTCCTCATCGTTATCATATATAATAGTTCTAGGCACGCCATGCAATTTTGATTTCACATCAAAGTCCTGCAATAAAGAGAAAAAAACACTAGGCAAATTGGGGTTAAGGTTAGTTTCACAAAGCAAAACTTCTCGAAACCTCACTAATAATATTGCTTTCTTGCCTAAGAATGCACTATTGACTTCTCTCTTTTTTGCATTAAAACTCATTTTCTTTTCACTCATGTCACTTTTTTCTATTGCACTTTCCTCTTTATTTTTCTTACTAGTGCAATCACTCACCATTGGGCCTTTATGTATATTATTTTCACTTTTGGCCTCTTTACACTCAATTTTTTTATTTGTCTCACTTCCCAAATCCCCATGTGAACTTTTGGATAATTTTAATTGTTCAGAATACACCTCCATTGGAGATAAAGGTGCAAGTGTGACTTTTTTTTCATTATGCTCATGTCTCCAAGGTCTTGGTTCCTCCCTCCTTGGACGTCTCCTCATGGACTGATTTGAGACTTCATCATCCTTGGAACTCGATGGCTCAATATATCTAGTTTGCGACCCATCTTTCTTTGGGTTATTTGTGGCAGTCAAAAAGACTTCATTTACTTTATCATTTAACTTATCCATCTTCTTGTTCAACCTCCGAAATTCTCCTTTGAAGGCTTTGTAAAAAAACTTCATGTCCGATGTCATCTCCTTTTCGAGCTCTTCCTCATAATGAGTTTCTTTTCCTTTTCTTCTTGACATCTTAGTTTCTACAAGACAAGATTAGTAAAACGAAAATCCTTACTTCTCTCCCTCACGTGTTTCACTCTTTTTAATGGTAACTACGCTCATGTTTCACACAATTTTGGCTTTTACCCTCAATGTGCTCACCACTCAAGCCTTTTACCACTCACAATCTCGAGAATCAAGTTGCACTTTAGAGTTAAACACAACAAATCAAAGCAAGAAAAACAAAAAGCAATTATCACAATCTCAAAACCTAACCAAAGAAAGAAAAGATACCAAAAGTAAAGCAAGAATAATAACTAGAGTAATGAAAAAACAAATATTACCCTAAGCAAAAAGAAAAAAAATAAAAGAAAGAAAAAAAAATTCGGATTTTTTTTTTTTTTCGATGGCTAGTGGACAGACTCGCCCAGGTGTGACCGCAGGTGCAACCCCAGGCGCCTGGTACTGCGATTAGGTTTTTTTTTTTTTTTGTTTTTTTTTTTTTTTTACTTCTTCTCTTTTTTGAGTAAAAATAAAACCCAAATCAACAAGATTAAAATAAGACGCACGGATCAAACACAACTTTTTTTTTTCTTGGGAATCAAAGTATTATGAACGAAGAACAAAAGAAAAAAAAAATATTGAAAACAAAGATAGATAGGTACTTATCTCAACCAATGCTCTGATACCAATTGATGCGGAACCCCAAGATTAAAGAATCCGAAACCCCAAACACACAAGAAATATTGAACAATAATTGGAAAACAAGAACCCGCCCTACCAAACCCTTAGATAACTTGTATCTAAAAACGTGGATTAGAAGGCTAGGGAAAGAGAAGAATAATCGCCACAAAGTATTTCTACTTTGATAAGATAATTCAACTCCTAATGCAACAAGAAGAAGAAATTGATTCCTCACCTTGCAAGAACACTCCTGGGAGCAATAGGAAAATTAATTCTCTCAATTGATTAAAAACTCAAATCTGTCTTACAAAAGAATTGATCCCCCTTTATATAAGGACTAGGGTTAGATCAAGAATCAATCTAAACCATTAAATATTAAGAAAGTAATCCTAAGGTTGAAAACTAACCCTAAAAACGAAAATAGCAAAAATTACAAAACTGCCATTATAATCCGAAAATAGCTAAATTACGAAACTGCCATTATCATCCAAAAATAGCTAAAATTACGAAATTGCCATTCTAAGTTGTTTATTTTTAAAATTACGCCGTTTCGTCTCCGCAACTCTCGAGCATCATTACGACTTTCATCCCTTGGTTGGACAACATGCTTAAATCATCATTAGGCCTCGGAAAAGTGTTCAAATCATTTGGAAACTTGAATCGATCTTCATCCATAATTCTTTTCACAAGTCCAAGCATTCCCTCTTTGATCTTCTTAGCTCGAGAACGCATCACTGGTTTACTAGGTAAGATGATGTCATCATCTTTTGTTCCAATGCTAGAATATGACTCTATGATGCCCGCTTCACGCCCACCGGATCTTCAAAGATCCGTTTTTCCTTTGGCATGTTCAACATAGCTACAATAAGCCAAGGAAAAAGAAAAGCAATGACTATAGCCTTTGCTTACTTAGGAGCGACCTATGATCCATCTCAGCTAGGTCTAGGTCAAAAATTTCTCACCCTTGAACTAGTGGCCTTACTCAGGCCAAGAAAGGAAGATTTCAACTCGTGGTTGCGACCACCACTGAGGGACGAATGGTCCAACATCAACGTCTTAGGGTCAGACTATCAGCAGCCACCCACAAAAAACTAACTTTTATGCCATCCAGTTATCTCAGGAAACGCCCAGAGAAACTTTTTATGATGAGAGTAAATGTAATTTAACCATGGTTTCAAGGGCAAGAGCTTGATCTCAAAGTAGGTTTGGATTTCAGAGGGAGTGGGGTTAAGCTAAAAGTGTTCTCTCAAAAGCATGAAACAATAGCCATCAAGCATTTGGGCCAAGCTGGAATGGACTTGAACGGATGCTATGAAGAAGCTTTCGCAGAAAAGGTATGAGTGGTAATCAAAGGTCGCTTAAGGCTACCTCCCCAACAAGGGGAGCACTCGCTAGTTCCCCTTCCTTTGGGAGCCTGGTTGCCATGCCTTCTAGGAGGGAAAAGTTCTCTAGCAAAGTAGGAAGGCTTGATTCAGTCAATTTTGACATGAGAAAATCACAATCTCGGAACTCATCCTTAACGTTGACTTCCTCTTTCATTTTTGGGGAAGACTTTGAGATAGAAGCTAATAGTTTTCCTTCGGGATCATCAACCTCCATTGTGTCTGCAACCTCAGAGTCTGATAGTTTCATCACTCCTGTGTTAGTCCATGCTACTAAGAAGGAACAGGCTACCCGTTGGAATTTCCTATGACATGAATGAAGAGGTTTGCAAGCTAAGTCTTTTGGGGGTAAATAACTAAGTGGAACATGAGGATATGGTTTAGGTTAATTGCTACAACTACTAGAGGTACCTGACATCTAAAAAATAGTATGAGGTGACTGTCATGCTCATAAAAACTCTACATTCTTAAAGGCTAATTGAGAATGTAAAAATGAGATATCCTATTCCAAGACGCACAACTCAGGGTGACCCACTAGATCCTAAAACTAAGATTATAGACTTGATTAGGAGAGGTTAGTCAACCGGAGGCAATCACACAGCAATGTTATAACTCAAGCAAACAATTTGACATTACACATCCCAAATAAGTCAGAGACATGATTGATGGAAAACCAAACTCAATGCTAAACCCAAACGTCAAGATTCAAGGAAAGAAAAAAAAATAAAAAAATCAAACCGTATACAACACACAATAAGCTCAGTCACATGAATAAATAGGAAAGAGGAATACCTTCGGAGTTGAAGAGTTCTTCAAAGAAAATAAGTGACTAAGCCTTGAGAAGTTCCTCATTAGCAAGCTGTCAACATTCAAGAAATATTTGGGTCATGTTTCTTTCTCTTATCTCATACAAATTTACACAAATGAACAAGGTTTTATGCATAAAAAATAGGAGAAAGTTAAGCTGCACAAGTTTGCTGTTTGTTTTGTTTTTTCTCAAAAGAAGGGGAAAGGAACTAGGAACTCAAAATTGGCGTAGGCGAATCCAAACACATCAAAGGAAACTCATCCAGGGAAATAAAATTAAAAATGGTTCGCGAGCTTGAGGAGAATGAAGGATCAATCAGCAGTGCAAAAATGTTTCAGGGTAAAGTGATGACAAAACTCGCTATTATAGACCCATTTAAGAAGCAAGAATCGCAGAAGAAATTGGGTGATGCGGGCATCATAGAGTCATATTCTAGCATTGGAACAAAAGATGATGACATCATCTTACCTAGTAAACCAGTGATGCGTTCTCGAGCTAAGAAGATCAAAGAGGGAATGCTTGGACTTGTGAAAAGAATTATGGATGAAGATCGATTCAAGTTTCCAAATGATTTGAACACTTTTCCGAGGCCTAATGATGATTTAAGCATGTTGTCCAACCAAGGGATGAAAGTCGTAATGATGCTCGAGAGTTGCGGAGACGAAACGGCGTCATTTTAAAAATAAACAACTTAGAATGGCAATTTCGTAATTTTAGCTATTTTTGGATGATAATGGCAGTTTCGTAATTTAGCTATTTTCGGATTATAATGGCAGTTTTGTAATTTTTGCTATTTTCGTTTTTAGGGTTAGTTTTCAACCTTAGGATTACTTTCTTAATATTTAATGGTTTAGATTGATTCTTGATCTAACCCTAGTCCTTATATAAAGGGGGATCAATTCTTTTGTAAGACAGATTTGAGTTTTTAATCAATTGAGAGAATTAATTTTCCTATTGCTCCCAGGAGTGTTCTTGCAAGGTGAGGAATCAATTTCTTTTTCTTGTTGCATTAGGAGTTGAATTATCTTATCAAAGTAGAAATACTTTGTGGCGATTATTCTTCTCTTTCCCTAGCCTTCTAATCCACATTTTTAGATACAAGTTATCTAAGGGTTTGGTAAGGCGGGTTCTTGTTTTCCAATTATTGTTCAATATTTCTTGTGTGTTTGGGGTTTCGGATTCTTTAATCTTGGGGTTCCGCATCATTGGGAGAAGAAGAAGTGAAGGAGATGGAAGAGAATTCTCACCCACGAATCAAACAGGCAAGATAATGGGACTAGGTGAGAGAAAAAAGGATGGAAATTGCATTTTCTCTCTCCTACGTCACCACGTATGGAAAACGTAAAAAGTGAAAATGCTTTTCACCATGCTAGAAGTCCGTAGCTGTTTGATTGAGATCAATAGCTGTGAAGAACGTAGACCCATTAATAACCAAATTCAATTTGAATTTTACATTTTTGGAAATTTGCGCCCAGAGCCTTTCACAGCTATAGAGTTTAATTTCCTGCGATACCCCTGGCCATACAATTTCAGTCGCTAATGGGCCCAAGCAGGTTATTCCATTTTTGAAAATTGGTCCAGTCGTGAATTGAATCAATTTTGGGGCTTGTGTTGTGGGGATTTTAGTGATGTGTTAAAAGAACCACAGGCCCATGAAATTGATGAAAATCCCATGGCATTAAGGCTAAGAACTCACAATTAGGCCAAGGTCACCAAGGTTGAGCCACAGGTAGTGCACATCTACTCACTGGAGGCCCATTAGGCAAGGTTGTGAAGCATGCCCAATACTAGAAGTGTGCAGTCCACGTGAGGGTTAAGGAGAAACTGCCTAAAAAAGGCCTAACTTAGGTGAGGCAATCTTCACTGTCGCATGTCATCATCAAAGGATGTAGGGTTAAAATCCTTACATCCCATCTGTTGCTAAGAGGTATTAAAGGGAAATAATAGGTGAGAATGAGGGGGACAAGACATTTCTTGGAATCTGTGTCCCATTCACTCGGGCTTTCCTTTTATTCTTTCCTTAGCATTTTGGGTAGATTATTAGCTCATTCTCTCTTTTGGAGAATACTTCTCTTTATGATTTAGTTTTCTTCCTCACTAAATACTCATTATATTCCACCATCTTTTATCTATTACGAAGCCTGTAAAGAGGGGAGAAGAATGAGCTCCATCACAACTGTGGCTAACTTAGGCATCGGAGAGGGAATACTGGTACCAATCTTACTATTGTTTATATCTTGAAAACCTAAGCTGAGCCAGAATAGTAACTACCTGAACTGACCTCACACGTGGAGCTTAAAGACCAACCAAGAATTTGGCTACAACATGTGATAAAATACAATTATTATTTCTTTTGTGTGTGTGGGTGTATGTAAACACAGATGGTTCAGTTATAATTGTTCCTTGTGGGCATTTTTTATTTCCTTATTCATATATTGTACCAATTTGATTTACCTTCAATGCCGCATAAGTAAATACAATTAGGCAGTTATGAGCTTCTCTACTTTCCACCATTATAAATTTACGGCACCCAAGTTTGATGATTCAGTTTGACATCCAATCACACATTTTCGCACATAGGTCAGTTAATTACGTATCATGTATTATTTATGAAGTTTATCAATTTATGATTCACATCTTGAGAAATAAGCAATTCATGATGAATTGCATCTCACTAATCATCTAGATATCTAATGGTACTGAAAAATATGCGGTCTTAATTTTATCAAAGATTATTTTATGAGATATCGAGTTTTGGAAAGGAACTTGAAACTGAATATGTATTAAAATGTCAATTAGTTTCAATTAAAGTTATAATATCATATTTTAAGCGCTTGAGCATTTTATGTCATAGATTCACCTATGATGGTTTAGCTAATTAATTAACCAAATGACGTTATTTGTTAAACCACTTATTATAAATATGAAACTACCCTTTATAGTTTTCAGACATGCAATGATGCGAAACCCCAAGCTTAAAAAAAATGTAATCCCAACACACAAGATGATATGGAACAAATTCTATGTAAAAACCCGCCCTATAGCACCTCTAAATAACAATTGTATCTAGCAACACTAATTAGAAGGCAAAGAATGAAATTGAAATTCGCCATAAAGTAAATACCTTTGATAAGAAGATCAATTCCCAATGCAACAAGTAGAATAAAAACTATCATCACTTGGAACACACAAGTCTTGTTGAAAACAAGAGTAGATTCTCAATAATCAATAATAAAAGTTTTTTTTTTACAAGCTAGTAACCGCCCCTTTATATAGAGATTAGGGTTTGGTTAAGAATCAATATAAACCATAAAATAATTAGGAAAGTAATCCTAAGGCTTAAAACTAATCTTAAATAAATATAATCCGAAAATATAAATAATTACAAAACTGCCATTATAATCCGGAAATGCAATAATTATGAAACTGCCATTATAATCCGAAAATAGTAAAAATTATGAAATTGCCATTAAAAAATTGTTGTTTTTAAAATGACGTCGTTTTGTCTCTGCAACTCCCGAGCAGCATTACCACTTTCATTCGTTGCTTGGATATCATGTTTAAATCATCATTAGGCCTCATAAAAGTGTTGGATCATTTGGATACTTGAATCGATCTTCAACAAGTATTTTCTTCTTAGCTCGAGAACACGTCACTGGTTCACTTGGCAAGATGATGTCATTTTATTTTGCATCGATACTAGGATATGGCTCTATAATTCCCGCATCATTCCCTCCCTCCTCAAAAAGATTCGTCCTCGAATCTGCATCTATATCAAAAGGAGAAAGATTAGAAACATTAAATGACGCAGACACATTATACTCACTTGGAAGATCAATCTTGTATGCAATGTCATTAATCTTTTCAAGCACTTGAAAAGGTCCATTGCCTCTAGCATCCAATTTAAAATTCTTTTTGTTATGAAACATTTTCCTCTTCCAATGTACCCAAACCCAATCACCTGGTTCGAATACCACTTGCTTGATGCCCTTTGTTGGTTGAGATCCTTTGGGAATTCCTTCAAGAAAGAAACAAAAACAGTAGGCAAATTTGGGTTAAGGTTAGCTTTAGAAGAATAAAATTCTCTAAACTTCACAAGAACTAGTGCTCTCTTGCATAAGCATGATCCTTTTACATCTCTCTCTTCTACATAAAAACTCTTTTTCTTTTCACTATTCTCATTTTTCTCTCTTGCACTTTCATCTTTATTTTTCTTACTAGTGCAATCACTCACCATTGGGCCTTTATTTTTATTCTTTTCACTCTTGGCATCTTTATACTCAATTCTTTTATTTGCCTCGCTTCCCAAATCCCCATGGGAAACTTTGGATAGCTTCAATTGTTCAAGATACACCTCTTTTGGAGATAAGGGTGCAAGTGTGACTTTCTTTCCATTGTGCTCAAAAGAATACATATTCTTAAAACGTTCATGGATAGTCCTTCTATCGGATTGCCATGGTCTACCCAACAAAATATGCCCCGTTTGCATAGGTACTACATCACACAAAACCTCATCACTATACTTTTCAATAGAAAAGGCAACTTTCACTCTCTTATTTACCTTAATCTCCCCACTATCATTCAACCATTGTAACCTATAAGGGTTAGGGTATTTTTCACATACTAGTCCCAACTTCTCAACCAAAGTTAATTCCTCACCTTGCAAGAACACTCCTGGGAGCAATAAGAAATTTAATTCTTTCAATTGAATAAAAACTCAAATCTCCTTTACAAAGGAATTTATCCCCCTTTATATAAGGATTAAGGTTTGATCAAGAATCAATCTAAACCATTAAATATTAAGAAAGTAATCCTAAGGCTGTAAACTAACCCTAAAAACAAAAATAGCAAATATTGCAAAACTGCCATTATAATCCAAAAATAGCGAAATTACGAACTACCATTATAATCCAAAAATAGCTAAATTACGAAACTGCCATTATAAGATGCTTATTTTTAAAATGACATTTCATCTCCGCAACTCTCGAGCATCATTACGACTTTCATCCTTTGCTTGGACAACATGCTTAAATCTTGATTAGGCCTCTGAAACGTGTTCAAATTATTTGGAAACTTGAATTGATCTTCATCCCTAATTCTTCTTCACAAATCCAAGCATTCTCTCTTTGATCTTTTTAACTCGAGAATGCATCACTGGTTTACTAGGTAAGATGATGTCATCATCTTTTGCTCCAATGCTAGAATATGACTCTATGATGCCCGCATCATTCCCTTCCTCTTCAAAAAGATTCGTTCTCGAATCTGAATCCATATCGAAAGGAAAAATATCAGAAACATTGAAAGTAGCAGACTCATTGTACTCACCCTGAAGGGCGATTTTGTATACGTTGTTCTTGACTCTTTCAAGCACTTGAAACGGTCCATTGCCTCTAGCATCAAACTTAGACTTCCTAAGGTTGGAGAACCTTTTCTTCCTTAAACATACCCAAACCCAATCTCCTGGTTTGAATATCTTCCATTTGTCATCCCATAAAATTTTCCCAAAGGGACTCAAAAATTCCACATCCCTATCATATTTAATAGTTCTAGGCACTCCACGTAATTTTGATTTCACATTAAAGTCTTGCAATAAAGAGATAAAAACAATAGGCAAATCGGGGTTAATGTTAGTTTCACAAAGCAAAACTTCTCGAAACCTCACTAATAATATTGCATTCTTGCCTAAGAATGCACTATTGACTTCTCTCTTTTTTGCATTAAAACTCTTTTTCTTTTCACTCATCTCACTTTTTTCTATTGAACTTTCCTCTTTATTTTTCTTACTAGTGCAATCACTCACCATTGGGCCTTTATTTATATTATTTTCACTTTTGGCCTCTTTACACTCAATTTTTTTATTTGTCTCACTTCCTAAATCCCCATGTGAACTTTTGGATAATTTCAATTGTTCAAAATACACCTCCATTGGAGATAAAGGTGCAAGTGTGATTTTTTTTCAATATGCTCATGTCTCCAAGCTCTTGGTTCCTCCCTCCTTGGATGTTTCCTCATGGACTAATTTGAGACTTCATCATCCTCGGAACTCGATGGCTCTATATATCTAGTTCGCGACCCATCTTTTTTTGGGTTATTTGTGGCGGTCAAAAAGACTTCACTTACCTTATCATTTAGCTCATCCATCTTCTTGTTCAACCTCCGAAATTCTCCTTTCAAGGCTTTGTAAAAGAGCTTCATGTCCGGTGTCATCTCCTTCTCGAGCTCTTCCTCATAATGAGCGGCTTCTTTTCATTTTCTTCTTAACATCTTAATTTCTACAAGACAAGATTAGTAAAAGAAAATCTTGACTTCTCTCCCTCACGTGTTTCACTCTTTTTAATGGTAACTACGGTCATGTTTCACACAATTTTGGCTTTTACCCTCAATGTGCTCACCACTCAAGCCTTTTACCACTGAATTTCTAAAATCAAGTTGTACTTTAGAGTTAAACACAACAAATCAAAGCAAGAAAAACAAATAGAAAGTATCACAATCTCAAAACCTAACCAAAGAAAGAAAGTAGATCAAAAGAAAAGTAAAAATAAGAATTAGAGTAATGGAAAACAAAAATTACCCTAAGCAAAAAGAAAGAAAAATAAAAACAAAATTCAGATTTTTTTTTTAGATGACTTGTGGATAGACCTGCCCAGGTGTGACCCCAGGTGCGACCCTAAGCGCCTGGTAGAGTGATTAGAGTTTTTTTTATTACTTGTTATCTTCTTTGAATAAAAAAAAAAACCAAATCAACAAGATAAAAAAAAGAACCACGGATCAAACACTTTTTTTTTTTCTTTTAGGAATCAAAATATTATGAACGAAGAACATAAAGAATTGAAAACAAAGATAGATAGGTACTTATCTCAACCAATGCTCTGATACCAATTGATGCGGAACCCCAAGATTAAAGAATCTGAAACCCCAAACACACAAGAAATATTGAACAGTAATTGGAAACAAGAACCCGCCCTACCAAACCCTTAGATAACTTGTATCTAAAAACGTAGATTAGAAGGCTAGGGAAAGAGAAGAATAATCGCCACAAAGTATTTCTATTTTGATAAGAGAATTAAACTCTAAATGCAACAAGAATAAGAAATTGCTTCCTCACCTTGCAAGAACACCCATGGGAGAAATAAGAAATTTAATTCTTTCAATTGAATAAAAACTCAAATCTCCCTTACAAAGGAAGTGATCCCCCTATATATAAGGATTAGGGTTTGATCAAGAATCAATCTAAACCATTAAATATTAAGAAAGTAATCCTAACAGCTGAAAACTAACCCTAAAAACGAAAATAGCAAATATTACAAAACTGCCATTATAGCTAAATTACGACACTACCATTATAATCCAAAAATAGCTAAATTACGAAACTGCTATTATCATCCGAAAATAGCTAAAATTACAAAACTGCTATTATAAGATGCTTATTTTTAAAATGACGTCGTTTCGTCTCTGCAACTCTCGAGCATCATTACGACTTTCATCCCTTGTTTGGACAACATGCTTAAATCATAATTAGGCCTCTGAAATGTATTCAAATCATTTAGAAACTTGAATCGATCTTCATCCATAATTCTCTTCACAAATCCAAGTAGTCTCTCTTTGATCTTTTTAACTCATGAACGCATCACTAGTTTACTAGTTAAGATGATGTCATCATCTTTTGCTCCAATGCTAGAATATGACTCTATGATGCCCGCATTAAAAGTAGTACTAGCAACATTAGCACAACTACCCCCATCAATGATTAAACTACGTGTTTTACCACCCACAAAACATCTAGTGTGAAAAATATTATCCATTTGTTCTAGTCCCTATTCCTTCACCTTCAAATTTAAAAAACTCATAATCACTAGGGACACTCCAACTACGGCATACTCTACATTCTCATCCTCACGAGAACCATACTCTAATAGTGGCCTTTCCTCACCGGACTCAGACTCCGACATTACTTCATTGCCCCTTATCAACATGTTTTCCTATTTGGACATTCGGAAGCAATATGCCCAAACCCTTGACATTTCAAACATTTTATTTCCCTATGTCTAGAAGTACTAGAAGTGTTAGGATTAGAAGTACCTCTTCTTGGGTTGGCACTCTTATCCTTGAACTTGGATGCATCTCCAATTTTCTCTTTGGTCTCCAAGTTCTTCTGTCTCTTATCGTCGTCATACTTGTTCCACTTCGAGTTGGAACCCCACTTCGAATTGGAGCTTGAAAACCCTTTTGATGACCCTTCACTTCTCAATTGCTTTTCCACTTTAATAGCCATGTTGACCATTTCTTCCATTTCTACATATGGATGTACATCAACCACCTTGGCAATATCTTTGTTCATCCCACTTAGAAATCTTGCCATTGTAGCTTCTCTATCCTCTTCAACGTTGGCCCTTATCATAATCATATCCATCACTTTGTAATAATCATCTATGGACCTAGACCATTGTATGAGTCTCTGTAACATTTGATGAAGCTCTCTATGGTAATAGGATGGTACAAACCTCTTCCTCATAATTCTCGTCATCTCATAGCAAGTTGAGACCGGATCTTCTTTATATCTCCTCCTTGACTGTATAAGTTGCTCCCACCAAACTAGAGCATCGTCGGTGAACTCCACTGTAGCTAGTTTAACCTTCTTCTCCTCAGAATAATTGTGACAATCAAATATTAACTCTACTTTTTTTTCCTATTCCAAGTATGCCTCGGCATCACTTCTTCCCTTAAATGGCAGAATGTGCATCGTAATCGAACTTAGGTTGTCATCCCTTACTCCTCTTGGCTCCTCTCTCCTATCTCTTCTTCTTACAGTTTGGACGTCATACTGATCTTCATCAGAAACAATTACATCTTGTCTCCTGGGTCGTGTTCCTTCCCTTCTAGTAGTATTAGACATGGCCATGGTCATCTCCCTCATTTGCTCCATCATCTCATCCATCCTAGATTTCAATGTGTTTCTTCCATCCTAGAAGTCAATCTGATGTGGAACCCCAAGCTTAAAGAAACTGTAATCCCAACACACAACAAGTAGAAGAAGAACTATGCTCACTTGGAACACACAAGTATTGTTGAAAACAAGAATAGATTCTATTTAATCAATAATCAAAGTTGTCTCTTACAAGCTAGTAACCCCCCGTTATATAGAGACTAGGGTTAGGTTAAGAATCAATCTAGACCATAAAATAATTAGGAAAGTAATCCTAAGGCTGAAAACTAACCCTAATTAAATAAAATACGAAAATATCAAATATTACAAAACTGCCATTATAATCTGGAAATAGCAATAATTACGAAACTGCCATTATAATCCGAAAATAGCTAAATTACGAAACTGCCATTGAAATCCGAAAATGGCTAAAATTATGTCGTTTCGTCTTTGCAACTCCCGAGCAGCATTACCACCTTCATTCCTTGCTTGGACATCATGCTTAAATCATCATTATGCCTCATAAAAGTGTTTGGATCATGTGGATACTTGAATCGATCTTCATCAATTATTCTCTTCACAAGTCCAAGCATTCCCGCTTTGATCTTCTTAGCTCGAGAACGCGTCACTGGTCCACTTGGCAGCACAATGTCTTCACCACGAACATCCATGCTAGAAGAGCGCTCGATGCCCACATCATTCCCTCCCTCCTCAAAAAGATTCGTCCTCGAATCTGCATCCATGTCAAAAGGAGAAAGATCAGCAACATTGAATGATGCGGACACATTATACTCACCTGGAAGATCAATCTTGTATGCATTGTCATTGATCTTCTCGAGAACTTGAAAGGGCCCATCGCCTCTCGCATCCAACTTAGACTTCCTTTGGTTAGGAAACCTTTCTTTCCTCATGTGCACCCAAACCCAATCTCCTGGTTCAAATATCACTTGCTTTCGCCCCTTATTTGCTTTTTGAACGGTTACACGATTACGCTTCTCAATTTGCAACCTCGCCTTCTCATGTATAGTCTTAACCAAGTCTGCCTTCTTTTGTCCATCTAAGCTAGCAATTTCACTCAAAGGTAAAGGCATCAAATCCAACACAGTTAAAGGATTAAAACCATACACAATCTCAAATGGCGAAAAACCTGTAGAAGAATGAATAGTTCTATTATATGCAAATTCAACAAAAGGTAAACAATCTTCCCAAGTTTTCAAATTCTTACCAACAATAGCACGAAGCAAAGTACCTAGAGTCCTATTAACCACCTCCGTTTGACCATCGGTTTATGGATGACAAGTAGTAGAATACAACAATTTAGTACCTAACTTACCCCACAAAACTCTCCAAAAGTGATTCAAAAATTTCACATCCCTATCAGACACAAAAGTTCTAAGCACTCCATGCAATCTTACAACCTCTCTAAAGAACAAATCAGCAATATTTGTAGCGTCATCAGTCTTATGACATGCAATAAAGTGTGCCATCTTAGAAAATCTATCAACAACCACAAATATGCTATCCCTACCCTTCCTAGTTCTAGGTAACCCAAGTACAAAATCCATGGATATATCAACCCAAGGCTCATTAGGAATAGGCAAAGGTGTATATAATCCATGTGGCATAGATTTAGATTTGGCTTGTCTACATGCAATACATTGAGAACAAATTCTTTGTACATCCCTTTTCATATGTGGCCAAAAAAAGTGTTCAACTAAAACATCTAAAGTCTTATGCACTCCAAAATGACCCATTAAACCACCACTATGTGATTCTCTAACAAGCAATTCTCTAACAGAGCAATTAGGCACACAAATTCTTGAACCACGAAACAGAAAACCATCATGTCTATAGAACTTATTAAATGCACCTTGTTCACATGCAACATAAATATCCTTAAAATCAAAATCACTTGCGTACATGTCTTTCAATTGCTCAAAACCTAACAACTTAGAAGTTAATGTAGTAATGAGAACATACCTTCGAGATAATGCATCAGCTACTACATTATCCTTACCTTGCTTGTAGCATATCACATATGGAAAAGTCTCTATGAACTCAACCCATTTTGCATGCCTCTTGTTGAGCTTTCCTTGTCCTTTGATGTGTTTGAGAGACTCATGATCAGTATGAATCACGAACTCCTTTGGAAACAAGTAATGTTGCCACACCTCCAAGGCACGAAACAATGCATACAACTCCTTGTCATACGTCGAATACTTGAGTTGAGCTCCATTTAGCTTCTCACTAAAGTATGCAATGGAACGCTTTTCCTGCGTCAAAACAGCACCTATACCAATCCCAGAAGCATCACATTCAACTTCAAACATCTTATCAAAATTAGGTAGAACAAGAATAGGAGCAGAACATAACTTATCTTTTAAAGTTTGAAACGCATGTTCTTGTTCCTTACCGCATTTAAAACCTACCTCCTTTTTGACAATCTCATTCAAAGGAGCAGCTATGGTAGAGAAGTCCTTCACAAACCTTCTATAAAAGCCAGCTAAACCATGAAAACTTCTTACCTCAGTCACATTCTTAGGTGTAGGCCATTCCTTGATAGCCTTGATCTTTTCTTCATCAACTTCAACACCCTGTGCACTCACAACAAAACCAAGAAAAACAAGCCTATCTATACAAAATGTTCACTTTTTAAGGTTAGCATATAATTTCTCTTTTCTAAGCACATCTAGCGCTTGTCTAACATGCATCACATGGTCATCTAAACTTTTGCTATATATCAAAATATCATCAAAATAGATAACCACAAACTTCCCTAAAAATTCCCTTAAAACATGGTTCATTAATCGCATAAATGTACTAGGAGCATTAGTTAACCCAAAAGGCATAACCATCAATTCATATAAACCATATTTTGTTTTAAAAGTAGTTTTCCACCCATCCCCTTGCTTCATCCGAATTTGATGGTATCCACTTTTTAAATCTATCTTAGTAAATAAGCAAGCACCATGCAATTCATCAAGCATATCATCTAACCTAGGAATGGGATAACGATACTTTACTGTTATTTTATTCACTGCTCGACAATCAACACACATCCTCCATGTGTCATCCTTCTTGGGTACCAATAAGACCGGTACAGTACAAGGACTCATGCTCTCCTTAACATGACCCTTTGCTAGCAACTCCTCCACTTGCCTTTGTAACTCATTCGTTTCCTCGGGATTGCTATGATAGGCTGGTCCGTTTGGAATGCTTGCTCCAGGTACAAAATCTATTTGGTGCTCAATACCTCTCAAGGGCGGCAATCCAGTCGGCATCTCTTATGAGAAAACATCGTCAAAATCCTGCAATAAAGAGACAAAAACACTAGGCAAATCGGGGTTAAGGTTAGTTTCACAAAGCAAAACCTCTCGAAACCTCACCAACAATATTGCTTTGTTGCCTAAGAATGCACTTTTGATTTCTCTCTCTTTTGCATAAAAACTCCTTTTCTTTTCACTCTTTTCACTTTTCTCTCTTGCACTTTCCTCTTTATTACTAGTGCAATCA
Source organism: Ochetophila trinervis (assembly GCA_003254975.1). Lineage (NCBI taxonomy): Eukaryota > Viridiplantae > Streptophyta > Magnoliopsida > Rosales > Rhamnaceae > Ochetophila > Ochetophila trinervis. Next base: position 29,018 of record QANX01007830.1, read on the forward strand.
CTCACCATTGGGCCTTTATTTTTATTTGTTTCACTCTTGGCCTCTTTACTCTCAATTATTTTATTTGCCTCACTTCCCAAATCCCCATGGGAAACTTTGGAAAGTTTCAATTGTTCAAGATACACCTCTTTTGGAGATAAAGGTGCAAGTGTGACTTTCTTTCCATTGTGCTCAAAAGAATACCTATTCTTAAAACCTTCATGGATAGTCCTCCTATCGGATTGCCATGGTCTACCCAACAAAATATGCCCCGCTTGCATAGGTACTACATCACACAAAACCTCATCACTATACTTTCCAATAGAAAAGGCAACTCTCACTCTCTTATTTACCTTAATTTCCCCACTATCATTCAACCATTGTAACCTGTAAGGGTTAGGGTGTTTTTCACATACTAGTCCCAACTTCTCAACTAAAGTAGTACTAGCAACATTAGCACAACTACCCCCATCAATGATTAAACTACATGTTTTACCACCCACAAAACATCTAGTGTGAAAAATATTCTCCCTTTGTTCTAGTCCCTCTTCCTTCACCTTCAAATTTAAAACCCTCCTAATTACTAGAGACTCCCCTACCACGGGATACTCTACATCCTCCTCCGCACTAGAATCATACTCTAATGGTGGCCTTTCCTCATCGGACTCAGACTCCAACATTACTTCATTACCCCTCCTCAACATAGTTCTCNATTGTAACCTGTAAGGGTTAGGGTGTTTTTCACATACTAGTCCCAACTTCTCAACTAAAGTAGTACTAGCAACATTAGCACAACTACCCCCATCAATGATTAAACTACATGTTTTACCACCCACAAAACATCTAGTGTGAAAAATATTCTCCCTTTGTTCTAGTCCCTCTTCCTTCACCTTCAAATTTAAAACCCTCCTAATTACTAGGGACTCCCCTACCACGGGATACTCTACATCCTCCTCCTCACTAGAATCATACTCTAATGGTGGCCTTTCCTCATCGGACTCAGACTCCGACATTACTTCATTACCCCTCATCAACATAGTTTTCCTATTTGGACATTCGGAAGCAATATGCCCAAACCCTTGACATTTAAAACATTTTATTTCCCTATGTCTAGAAGTACTAGAAGTGTTAGGATTAGAAGTACCTCTTGTTGGGTTGGCACTCTTATCCTTGAACTTGGATACATCTCCAATTTTCTCTTTAGTCTCCAAGTGCTTCTCTCTCTTCTTGTCGTCATACTTGTTCCACTTCGAGTTGGAACCCCACTTCGAATTGGAGCTTGAAAACCCTTTTGATGACCCTTCACTTCTCAATTGCTTTTCCACTTTAATAGCCATGTTGACCATTTCTTCCATCTCTACATATGGATGTAGATCCACCACCTTGGCAATATCTTTGTTCATCCCACTTAGAAATCTCGCCATTGTAGCTTCTCTATCCTCTTCAATGTTGGCCCTTATCATAATCATTTCCATCTCTTTGTAATACTCCTCTACGGACCTAGACCCTTGTATTAGTCTCTGCAACTTTTGATGAAGCTCTCTATAGTAATAGGATGGTACAAACCTCTTCAACATAATTCTCTTCATCCCATCCCAAGTTGAGACCGAATCTTCTCTATATCTCCTCCTTGACTGTATAAGTTGCTCCCACCAAACTAGAGCATAGTCGGTGAACTCCACTGCAGCTAGTTTAACCTTCTTCTCCTCTGAGTAATTGTGACAATCAAATATTAACTCTACCTTTTTTTCCCATTCCAAGTATGCCTCGGCATCACTTCTACCCTTGAATGGCGGAATGTGCATCTTAATTGAACTTAGGTTGTCATCCCTTCCTCCTCTTGTCTCCTCTCTCCTAGGTCTTCTTCTTACAGTTTGGACTTCATACTCGTCTTCATCGGAAACAATTACTTCTTGTCTCCTGGGTCGTGTTCCTTCCCTTCTAGTAGTATTGGACATGGCCATGGTCATCTCCCTCATTTGCTCCATCATCTCATCCATCCTAGATTTCAATGTTTCTTCCATCCTAGAAGTCAATCTCTCTTCCATCCTTCTATACTCACCCTCCAAAGATTGTCGTAAGAGCTTTGGATCCGGTGTTGCCACTTGCTCTTCTTCCGAAGTAGAAACTCCTTTTCCATCTCTTTTAGACATTCTTACACACTCCCTTACGTGTTTAACTCAAAAAAATGGTAAACCCTCGTGTTTCACTCAAATTTGGCTTTTACCCTCTATATGCTCACGACTCAAGCCTTTTACCACTCAAGTCTTGTTCACCCAGTTGCACTTCAGAACCAATTATCTTAAACAAAAATATAAAACTAAAATAGCAAATTTCAAAATTAAAACCTAACAATAAAAGCAAGTTCAATTCTAGAGCAAAATTGGCACAAAAGAAAAGGACAAAAGAGTAATGAAACAAATAATAATTACTCTATAAAATCAACACAATGAGAAAATAGGAAACTAAAGAAATTTAGAATAGGAAAGTAAGAAAATAAGAAACTATGAGAATAGGAAACTAAGAAAATAAGAAACTATGAGAATAAGAAACAAATAAATTAGAAAACTAAGAAATATGGAATAATAAAAATCAGAAATCAATTAGGAATAAGTAACTTTCCTAATTTGCAAGCAACGAATCTCAATATTCCAACTTTCAATCTTTTTTT
>QANX01007830.1:37783-73992 GCA_003254975.1 Ochetophila trinervis
AAAAAAAAAAAAAAAAGAATTGAAAGTTGGAATATTGAGATTGATTGCTTCAATATTAGGAAAGTTACTCATTCCTAATTGATTTCTGATTTGTTTTTTTTTTTATTATTATTCCATATTTCCTACTTTCCCAATTTTATTTGTTTCTTATTCTCATAGTTTCTTATTTTCTTACTCTCCTATTCTAAACATTTTTGTTTCCAATTCTCATAGTTTCTTATTTTCATACTTTCCTATTCTCATTGTGTTGATTTCATAGAGTAATTATTATTTGTTTCATTACTCTTTTGTCCTTTTTTTTTTCTTTTGTGCCAATTTTACTCTAGAATTGAACTTGCTTTTATTGTTAGGTTGTAATTTTGAAATTTGCTATTTTAGTTATATATTCTTGTTTAAGATAATTGGTTCTGAAGTGCAACTGGGTGAACAAGACTTGAGTGGTAAAAGGCTTGAGTGGTGAGCATATAGAGGGTAAAAGCCAAATTTGAGTGAAACACGAGGGTTTACCATTTTTTTGAGTTAAACACGTAAAGGAGTGTGTAAGAATGTCTAAAAGAGATGGAAAAGGAGTTTCTACTTCAGAAGAAGAGCAAGTGGCAACACCGGATCCAAAGCTCTTACGACAATCTTTGGAGGGTGAGTATAGAAGGATGGAAGAGAGATTGACTTCTAGGATGGAAGAAACATTGAAATCTACGATGGATGAGATGATGGAGCAAATGAAGGAGATGACCATGGCCATGTCCAATACTACTAGAAGGGAAGGAACACGACCCATGAGACAAGAATTAATTGTTTCCGATGAAGACGAGTATGAAGTCCAAACTGTAAGAAGAAGACCTAGGAGAGAGGAGACAAGAGGAGGAAGGGATGACAACCTAAGTTCAATTAAGATGCACATTCCGCCATTCAAGGGTAGAAGTGATGCCGAGGCATACTTGGAATGGGAAAAAAAGGTAGAGTTAATATTTGATTGTCACAATTACTCAGAGGAGAAGAAGGTTAAACTAGCTGTAGTGGAGTTCACCGACTATGCTCTAGTTTGGTGGCAGCAACTTATACAATCAAGGAGGATGTATAGAGAAGATCCAATCTCAACTTGGGATGAGATGAAGAGAATTATGAGGAAGAGGTTTGTACCATCTTATTACTATAGAGAGCTTCATCAAAAGTTGCAGAGACTCACACAAGGCTCTAGGTCCGTAGAGGAGTATTACAAAGAGATGAAGGGGGATGAGCTAAATGATAACGTAAGTGAAGTATTTATGACCGCCACAAATAACCCAGGGAGAGATGGTTTGCAAACTAGAGATATCGAGCCAACAGGTTTCGATGATGATGAAGCCTCAAATAATTCCATGAGGAGACGCACATGGAGGGAGGAACCAAGGGCTAGGAGAAATGAGCATAATGAAAAGAAAGTCACACTTGCACCTTTATCTCCAATGGATGTGTATTTTGAACAATTGAAATTATCCAAAAGTTCACATGGGGATTTGGGAAGTGAGACAAATAAAAAAATTGAGTGTAAAGAGGCCAAAAGTGAAAATATTATAAATAAAGGCCCAATGGTGAGTGATTGCACTAGTAAGAAAAATAAAGAGAAAAGTACAGTAGAAAGAAGTGAGATGAGTGAAAAGAAAAAGGGTTTTACTGCAAAAGAGAGAGAAGTCAGTAATGCATTCTTAGGCAAGAAAGCAATATTATTAGTGAGGTTTTGAGAAGTTTTGCTTTGTGAAACTAAGCTTAACCCCAATTTGCCTAGTGTTTTTGTCTCTTTATTGCAGGACTTTCATGAGAAATCAAAATTGCATGGAGTGCCTAGAATTATTAAATATGATAGGGATGTGGAATTTTTGAGTCCCTTTGGGAAAGTTTTATGGGATGACACGTGGAGGATATTCAAACCAGGAGATTGGGTTTGGGTATATTTAAGGAAGAAAAGGTTTTTCAAACTTAGGAAGTCTAAGTTGGATGCTAGAGGCAAAGGACCTTTTCAAGTGCTTGAAAGAGTAAAGGACAACGCATACAAAATCGCCCTTCAGGGTGAGTACAATGAGTCCACTATTTTTAATGTTTCTGATATTTTTCCTTTTGATATAGATTCAGATTCGAGGACGAATCTTTTTGAAGAGGAAGGGAATGATACGGGCATCATAGAGCCATATTCTACCATTGGAGCAAAAGATGATGATTTAAGCATGATGTCCAAGCAAAGAATGAAGGTGGTAATGCTGTTCGGGAGTTGCAAAGGCGAAACGAAGTAATTTTAGCTATTTTCGGATTACAATGGCACTTTCGTAATTTAGCTATTTTCGGATTATAATGGCAGTTTCGTAATTATTGCTATTTCCATATTATAATGGCAGTTTTGTAATTATTTCTATTTTCGGATTATATTTATTTAGGGTTAGTTTTTAGCCTTAGGATTACTTTCCTAATTATTTTATGGTCTAGATTGATTCTTAACCTAACCCTAGTCTCTATATAAAGGGGGGTTACTAGCTTGTAAGACAACTTTGATTATTGATTAAATAGAATCTATTCTTGTTTTCAACAAGACTTGTGTGTTCCAAGTGAGGATAGTTCTTCTTCTACTTGTTGCATTTGGGAATTGATCTTCTTATCAAAGGTATTTACTTTGTGGCGAATTTCAATTTCATTCTTTGCCTTCTAATTAGTGTTGCTAGATACAATTGTTATCTAGAGGTGCTATAGGGCGGGTTTTTACCTAGGGTTTGTTCCATATCATCTTGTGTGTTGGGATTACAGTTTCTTTAAGCTCGGGGTTCCGCATCAGATACCCAAACACTACAGAGAATTGCTAAAAGGTCCTTCTTTGAAAGTGGATTTGCATACTGGGGGTGTTGCTGAAGGAGTTTTGACATTTTTGTTTAGTTTTTCTCTACTTGTAATTGTTTTCAAGGGTCCTAGAAATTTGATCTTGCAGGTTTATATGCTTGCAGTAGCTACAGTGGGTTTGGCTATTGCGGGTTCTGGGTATACAGGGCCTTCTATGAACCCTGCTAATGCTTATGGTTGGGCATATGTAAATAATTGGCACAATACCTGGGAGCAATTTTATGTTTATTGGATTTGCCCTTTCATTGGAGCAATTGTTGCTGCTGGTGTTTTCAGGGTTTTATTTACCCAACCTGTAATGAAGCATAAGAAAGCCTGAATGGTATAAGAGCTTTATTACAGTGTATGCCCATGTACTTTATTCATTTTCTCCGTAGCTACAAAGATGGCTTGCTAGGCACTGGTCGTTTTAAGAATTGATTCCAGCTTGTGAATTTGCCTTTTTTCTTTGTAGTTTTCTTCTTCTTCTTCCTTTATTTTTATTTTTACTTTTTTTCTTTTAATTATTGATTCCAAGCTTGTAAATTGAGTATATGAACTGTCCTATCCAAAAAGATAGGATTTATTGGGGAAAGGAAGATTGATTCAATACATCCTATCTGGTAAAACATTAACCCTATACGTGCCTTTGATTTAAAAGTATACAAAAATCTCATAGGCTTATTGTTGGTTGTAATACATAACAGACTAAACACACCGTTTTACATATTGCTATGTTTTATTAAGTGTAAAAGGCACATTTTCACTTGGCTGGTCTATGTATATATTTCTTCTATTGTAATCGGGTTGTGTGTGTGTGTGAGATTAGGGCAAGCTAAGTCTTTAACATTAGGGAATTCTCTCTAGGTGAAATCTCAGCTCTTTTTCTTCTTCGTCTTCGGGTCTTAGAGTTTCTAGAAGATCTTTCTTCAAGAAAGATCTGTGAGAGAGGTTGTAAGGGGTTTATTGTTGTTTTGATTAATCTAAGTGTTAGATTGGTCTTAGGCTTGTAATCTCCACATCAATAGAAAGCAGAGGGTTCCTTCGGTGGAGCTAACAGAGGATGTAGCCAATTTATGTCGAACCTCTATAAGTTTGTGTTCTTGTGCTTTCTTTCTCTTCTGCAACTTGTTTCTTTTATTTGTTCAAATTATAACAGTGGTATCAGAGCATTTGTCTTGGGCGTATGTTCCTAGAGGTTCTATTGTAAACCGTTTCTTTGTCTTTGGTTTTGTGTGGCTTAGAGGTTTTTTGTTCAGATTCTTTGGGTTCTGAAATTTTAGAGTTTCTTAAGGTCTCAGATTAAGTCTTTTTGGTTCTTTGATCATGGGTACGAAATTCAAATTGGAAGGGTGATTTCCTTCTGTGGAGACAGAAGATGAAGGCCATTCTTGTGCAACAGAAGGTTGCAAAGGCACTGGATCATTCCTACCTGTCAACGATGGCCGATGATCAAAAGAAAGACATGGACGAGATCGCCTACAGCACAATCATTCTCCATCTCGCGGATAGTGTGCTTCGAAAGGTAAATGACTCTAAAACTGCCTCGGATATCTGGTCCAAATTAGAACAGCTATTTCTTGTTAAATCCTTGCCTAACAAATTTTACTTGCTTTAAAAATATTTTGGTTTTAAAATGGATCATGCAAAAGATCTTGATGAAAATCTTGGTGATTTTAATCGTTTAGGATTGGATTTAGCAAATTGTAATGAAAAATTTATGGATGAACATCATGCTGTTATATTATTGAATTCTCTCTGTGAACCTTATAAAGAGGTTAAAAACGTAATCAAATATGGTAGGGAATTGTTGACCACTGAAATTGTTATCAACTCTTTAAGATCAAAGGATCTTGAGATAAAGATTGAGAAAAAAGAAAGTATCACAAATGAGAGTCTCATTGTTAGGGGCAGAAACTTCAGTAGAAAAACCAATAATAACTCTTTTCTTAGAAATAAGAATAGAGGCAAGTCTAGATCCAAGTCTAGGTCTGGAAATAGAAAATGTTTTTACTGTCAAAAAGAGTGTCATTTAATTAAGGATTGTTTTAAACAGAAAAGAGATGAGAAAAATAAGTCTCCTATAGATGATGGAGATGCTGTTGTAGTGTTTAATGAATATGTAAAAGGAGATGTCTTAACGGTCTCCACTAGCACTTCTGATCAAGAATAGATTCTTGATTCAGGTTGCACCTTTCACATGAGTCCAATTAAAAATTGGTTCAGTAGTTATCAAAAGGTTGTAGGAGGTCAGGTTCTTATGGGAAATAATATGCCATGTGATGTTATTGGTATAGGGGGAAGTGTCCATTAAAATGTATGATGGTATTGTAGGACCTTAAATGATGTTAGGCACATCCCTGATTTTCAATGAAACTTGATATCTGTGGGGGTTCTTGATGAGGCAGGTTATTCCTGCAAAACTGAAAATGGAATAATGAAAATTTCTAAAGGTATTCTGACTGTGATGAAAGTTGAAAAAAGAAATGGTTTATATGTGTTGAATGGTCACACTATTACTAGTAATCTTGCCACTGTCACACCACAAGATAAGACAAAGTTATGGCACAATAGGTTAGGACCAAGGATGAAAATATCGGTATCGACGGAAATATCGAAGGTTATTTCGATGGAAATTATGATAATTTTTTTTTTAGAATATAAAAATAATTTCTCTACTACTAAAATACCGAAATTTTGCTAAAATTTTCAATTTTTTAATCGGTGCATATATGCAAGGATGAAAATATCGGTATCGACGGAAATATCGAAAGTTCAAAATACGGAAATATCGATGGAAATATCGACAAAATATCAATATCGATAAAAAAACGAAAAAAAATGATGGAAATTTATAGAAAAATATGGAAATTTTTGATGAAACTTCAGGATATGCTTATTTATTAGATACTTTATCAATTTAACTATAAAAATTGAAAAAATATTGAGTGGAAATCATATTTATCATAATTAAGAGGTTTATAATACTCGCTGATAAAAATAAAAATATTATTAATTAAGTAATGAATTATTCATTAATCAGAATAATAATACAAGTACATGATTACTTAAATATAAGTTAATACCACATAGAATTTCTTGGTGGTTGAAAATTTTCACTATCTTTCTCATCATCATTTCTAGTTGTGTATTGAGAGAAATATTGATCAAAAGACATTTCTCATTGATAATTTTGCATGTAATTGTTAACATGCCAACCATATGGATTTAATATTTCATGTGAGTGTCTTTGCTGATAGTCATGATATGAATATGATGTTGATTGGCTTTGTTCATAACTACTAACCCCTGATGGTTGAGTTTGAGAATGTATCCATGAGTTATTACTTTATGACATTCCATAACCATCCATGAAATAAGGATTATAGTCACCTTCAATTCTCATTGATCCAAAATTTGTAGAAAAAAATTCATCTTCTTGTTGTGAAATAAGGGTCATTGTTTTTTTTATTGAAGACTAAATGATAGATATCTGATTTTTTCACGTGAGCAATTATATTGGTAGAAAAAATGATTACAATATAAAAAAATAATACAATTTTATAATTGTAGATAATTTCGTGATAAATCATATAAGTTATATGATTAGATGATGTGAGTTTTAAACTTATAATCAAATAATTTTTTTAACTTGTTACAAATTTAAACCAAAATAATCTTCTTCTTTTTTAATTATAACTATTTTTTTATTTTAAATTTGTAATAATTGTTTTACATTTTTTTAATTGTTTCAATTTTGCTTTTAAATTTCAATTCGTCTAATTATATTTTAACTTAAAATATATCGTCAATAAATAATTATAATTTAAAAAATACTTAAATATTTATAAAAATATATCATATTTTTAAATTTTAACAATCTAAATTTTTCTGGAAATTTTGGAAATTTCCACGGAAATATCAGAAATTTCCATGGAAATTATGGAAATTTTGACCAATTTGTGAAGCAATTACCATGGAAATTTCGACGGAAATATCGCGGAAATATTGGAGAAATATCGGAAATTTCCATGGAAATTATAGAAATTTTGACCAGTTTGTGAAACAATTACCATGGAAATATCGATGGAAATATCGGAGAAATATCGGCGAAATATCATAAATTTCGACGAAAATTATGGAAATTTTATCCGTTTTTTTTTTTGGATGGAATTTTTTTCGGTGTGTAAAAAAAACCAAAATTTCAGCGAAATTTCGCCGATTCTTTCGATTTTTTCATCTATGCATATATGTAAATTCTACATACTAGATCTCATATATATGTGAGAGATGAGAACTATACTCTCGGAGTATCAGAATTTTACTCCGGGCATGGGCAACTTTCTTAAATCATTTGATTCTTTGACCATTCTTTTTCTTGTTGCCCGTGGCACTTTCTCTTCGTTTTCTATTTGTTTTCTTTGGTTTAATGGTTTGTTTCACAATTTGGGAAATCTCATGCGTAAGATTTATTCGCGTACCCTTTAAGTTTTTAGCAATGAAATTGATCAACTTTTTAAATGTGTAACAATTTTTTGAAGAAAATATATAAAGTCTTAGAGGAAAGTGATCCGATAGACGGTGGAAATTGGATGATGTGGAATTTCTATATCCTTCTCCTTGGACCGACTCTGAAGGGTAAAATAGACAATGCATAAATAAAAAACTGAAACTAACGTGGTGGAAGACCAGAAAATGCACGTGTCAACATGTCAATGTTTATTGTCTAGCACCTTTCTAATGAAAGTAGAGCTACAATAAGGGAATTCATCAAAAAAAAAAAAGAGCTACAATAAGGGAAAATTTTGCCTATCACAAAAGCTATTAAATTAACCACTGAATGTGGTAGTTTAACATTAAAAAGCTGATCGAGTATCACATTTACATGTTAACAAGTATGATTTGAGTCCTGGCAAGCTCTGTTATTGCTTAGAGATATTCAAGACAAAATTAACATGAGAAGGACCTTAACCACCATGAATTAACATAGATACTTTTATTAAAGAGTAAGCTCTAAATATTTGAATTTGCCATTTATTTTTCATTTTTTTAATATATTAATATATTATATATCTATATTAAAATATATTAGTATTATTTAAATGATATGTATTGTCAAATAAAATGGACTACTAATTAATCTCAATTATTTGGGTAAAATTAATTTGTTGGAAGAGTCAGTTGAAATTAAATTTATGGCCTACAAACACTAATTACGATAATGATTGAGGTTGATGCGACCCCAGGTATACAAATTGGTCTCACACGATATAATAATAGAGGGCGCACATACAAGAGATAAGGTTACGAACATATCTTATTATTCACCTAAATTTTGAATGGAAATTTTATTATATAATAACAATCACTAATTCAGTCAGACCAACAATAATATGTTGCTTTTTGGCTTACTTTACTTGTATATAATAAATATATATTTATATGTATGATTTTGATATAATAAATATTTCGTAAACAATATATAAAGATAAATTTGTCAACAGCCATATAAATAAGAAATTAATTGTAATTTAATATCTTGAAATTTTAGAATTGTTTGATTTCGGCTTTAAACTTCATGTTTTATCAATTCAAATGTTAAAATTTTTAAATTTATGCGATTTTTTGAGCACTCAAGTTTTCAAATTGCTGCAATTTAGTTTAATTTTATAATTTTAATGGACAAATTATTAACAAAGTTTTTTTCTCTTAATTTGTAGTGTCTTGAGCGAAGTTTTGATTGATTTAAGTTGTAAGGCTTTTACCAATGTGTTATTTTCTAGAGGTGTAAAAAGGGTCGTGCCATGCAGGTTCGATCCATTTAAAAGCTGATTTGTTAATGCTCATGCTGTGCTTGTGTCAGCTCATTTATTTTTCGTGTCGTGTTTGTACTGGTCCATTTAGTTTTCGTGCCATACCAAGCATGTTATGGACCCAAGCACTTATGTGCTCGTGTCATATTCTTGCTGGGCACATGTCGTGCTCGTATCCAACACGGTTTGTGCCCGTGTCCATGTCAATTATATTTTGTATACTTTTTATAATATAAATTATATAGCTGAATAAAAATTATTCAAAATAAATATTAAAAATAAATTGAAATAATTTTAATAAATTTATCAATTTACATATGAAAATTTTAATAGAGTAATTTCATATAGTCTATTATTGTAAAATAATGTTTTATACTATGGATTTTATATGATAAATTATTTAGTATTGTTTGGATTATGCTAAGTTTGTATTTTGCCCAAATTGTTAGTATATGTGTCCGTGTGGCTTGTCATGTGCTTGTGCCATGCCTAACCCATCACGTGCTTGTGTCGTGTTTGGCCTGTCACGTGTCTGTACTGTCCCTGACCCATTATAGATTCATGCCGTGCCAAGCACGGTCCATTACATGATTCGAGCTCAATATGTCACGGTTTGTAACGTGCCGTGCTCATGTTGTGCTCAATTTTAGCGTGCCATGCTCGTGCTGCTCGCCCATTTTTACACCTCTATTTGCTTCAAATTAAAAAAAAAAGAAAAAAGAAAAAAAGATCATATATATATCATGTGCTTCCCGTTAACAACATGTCTACTAAAAACGTGAAAGTTGAATTAATTTATACAAATTTAAAAAATTAAAAACTAAATTGTACAAATTTTAAAACATTTGGACTTAAATTTACCAAACATGAATTTTATTGCCGAAATTGCATAATATTAAAAGTTCAAAATTTTAAATTGCAATTAACCCTTAAAAAAAAAAATCCAATCATTTACCAAAACAACTTCAATCAACTTTTAAAAAAGGTTCAATCTATACTCAAATGTGAGTACACACAATTTTATAGGTTGATCTTTTATGTATTTAGATTTATTTATAAAAATAATACATATATATATATATTAAAATAATGTATCACTATTTAGCTATATAAATCGCCATATAAGAAGTGCATTTCTCTCAAAAGTTTACTAGGTGGGTGATTCATTTCCATTTATATTTTTGTAACACTCCTCCACGTGTGTAGGCTTATTTATCTTTTAGACACTTTGATCCTTATGTTTGTTTCCTACGGAAATTCTCAAATTTTGAGACCTTATAGAATTTTGGGTCTGCATCATAAAATTCATAATTTCATGACATGTAAGAATGAATTCAAATTGACTCAAGATGATGAAATTTTTTTTATGAGGATTTGATGGGGGCATGAGTAGGGTCTAGAATCCACACAATAATGGAACTCTTAGAGTAGAGTAGCTAGCCACTAATTTAAGAATCAAACTTTATACATAACTATACATGAGAATTAGTCTCTTGTGGGTTTGAAGACAAGACTATCTTGCCATACAACTTGATAATGATATCGATTCTAAAGAAAATTTCCTTGTTGGTATTGTAAGGTGTATAAGGTGCCTAGCCATAACTAAATATGAGAAAAAAATTAATTAAATTGATTGCATGATTAACTCTTACTACATTTTATATTTTACATTATTTATTTTCTCTCTGACCAATCATTAATATTATTATTTGATTTGGAAATTAAAATATTAGATAACAAAGGGTATTGATTAGGCCTAATGATGTGAAAACATGATTAATAAATATTTGCCGAAACTACATCGATGGATGAAAAGCATCTAATGATGTTTCATAAGTGCATATGATTTGAAAGTTTGGAGATGAGAAAGGTCTTAAAGGTAAAGTGTAAATCTAAGTAATAATCACCAAACAACATGCATATAAAAATAAATAAATAAATAAATGTAATAAAATGAGAGAGGGAAAAAGGAAGGAATATATAAGAAAGTTTCTTTTTCTTTTTTCGAATGGCCATCAATTATAACTTCCAATTCTTTCTTTTCAAAATCATTAGCACAGTCACTCCCATAAAAAAAAAAAAAATACAAAACAAAACCACTGCCAAATTGCCAACCAAATTTCCTTCAAAATACAGTAATGAATCTTAACCACACACACATATATACATATATATATATATATATATATATATATTCATCAAGGAATTACATAAACCCATTTAATGAGACTCACTTTAATATTTGGACTGTTATTTTTCCTCTATTGAAGTGACTTCAGTTGATAGGGTATGAAATATATTTCATTAAAGCACTGTGATGGATTTGACCGAACTTTGTGTCACTATTTCCCAATAAATTGAGTGAAACTTTGATCTCCTTACCTAGGGTGGCACAAACTTTCCAAAAAACAATTTTATTTTTCACATGTTTTCTGTTCAAGAAAACCTTTGCTTCTATATATCATTTTTGTTTTACCTTTTACTGAAATATATTATAGAGAATTTTGTTCCCCCCAGCTGCTGCTTGCAAGTCGTTTCTATGTTATATAGATTGACCAAAAAAAATAAAAAGTGATCCTTTCAAAATACGCACACTTCTATTTTAATTTCAGTTTTCGTTTTCCAATATCAAGAAAATCCGTTTTGATATTTGATCAAACGGAATATAAAATTTCTGTTTAGAGATATATAATGAATTTAGAATTTCTTCTCAGATGATTTGAACTCATGACCTCTCACATATGAAAAAGTATAAAGATTACAGCAATGGATAAATTAGCATTTCTTGAACTTTGGTGTAGAGTATTTATTCCTAAATTTGGTGGATGACCCTTTATATTGAATATTTACGAAGCAAATGATGAAATATATCTACAACTTACTATTATCTTTCATTTTTTTCCTTTAATATTAACTATATAATGTAATTTTTTTGTTAAACTAGTCATTGTAATATTTCTTTTAAGAAATCAGAAGAGATTATATTAATAGGAAAAAAATTATACATCATGTCTTAGGCAAGTTAGTGAGCTACGCAGGATTGTCTTCCAGCCAAAACTAAAAGTAGTCAAATCAATAGCATGTCTTGCAAGTCCGAGGAAAGAAATTAATTATAGTGACTGACCCATATATAAACAATTAGATTTTAGAGAGTAATACAAAATTGAAAAACGTAAAAAAATAAATAAATAAAAGAGAATTTTTTCAATAATAAATACAATACAAAGAAGATTTTAAAAAATAAATAAATTATTCCCCTTCCAAATGCATGGAGCCCATGTTAAAAAAAAAAGAAAAAAAAGAATGAATCTGAGATTGAGCCATAAAGCATATATCCGCAGCTGCAGTGATCCTATCTCATGAATCTTGTTTAAAGCATATATCTTCACTTCCAAATCCATAATTGTTGTTAAAAAAAAAAAAGAAGAAGCAAATCGTGGAGCCCGATAGAAGCAATTCCAATTCCATGGAGAAGCAAATCGGCAACCATTATGACTTTGAGATTCGTCTGGGTTTTGCAGAAGGGAGTTGAAATCAAGCTGCTTCTTCTTCTTCTTTTTATTTTATTTTATTTTTTTTATGAGCCTTACCTGAGAAAATGTTCAAAATCGATTGCTGGAGAAGATCAGAGGAAGAGAGAGTCTTATTCACTTATGGCTTCTCCTTAACCCACACAGGAGCATGGATTTACATATCCAGTTGATTATGGCGTTAAATGGGTTGACGGGATTTAGTTATCATTTTCCATTGAATTACTAAATACTGGATAAGAAATAACTTCAGGACAATAGTCCAATCTTTTTCTCTTATCAAATCTTACAAATTTAAAATTATAATCATTAAAAATAAACTATCAGTAAAAAATTTTAAATTTATCATTGACTGTTTTTATTTTAATAAAATAAACATATCTTTAGTTTAAAATTTCTCAATATATATTAATATTTATTGATATTCATTGTAATTAAGCTCATACATATCTAATTGTTATAATTATTTCGCTAAGTATCCTGAAAACATTAAGTCTCATTTGAATTCATGACCTAATTAACCTTATAAATAATGGACTTACATACTGATCAGCAAATAGTCCCCTAGGGACCTATTTGTACCTACTTGATTATGAATGTGCACGCACTTTGGATATATGAATATATTCAAAATCTAATACTTAATTATACTAATCAGTAGAAATATTAATTAGTACTATCATTTGTATTAAATTAACTCCTATTAAAATATATAGTTAATTACAAATGGATGCATGCATGCATGTGCGTCTCTGCCCTACAATATAATAACATATATATATATATATATATATATATATATATGCACCAAGTTTTTGGCATACGTGGTAGAATATAATAAGTAAAAAATAAATCTCAGTGTTTTACCAAAAGAATATACAAGTGTTTTTAGCAAATTAACAAAGAAAAATAAAGCAAAACCACGATTAATGGTTTTAAACTCTGGTATGTGACAACTCGTTAGGGATGAGTCTCAAACAAGTGCTAAAAGAATTGCCCTATTTTCCAAATGTTCAAGAAATGAAAAGAGATTTAAATAAAAGTAATTAATAATCTTTAATGTTTCAGGTTACTACTTAGCGAAATAATCCTTATTTGATGAAAATATATATTGATCTAAATACACTTTACTACCTTTTAAAATTAAATTTGTTCAAATAATAGTCTCTACAATTAATTTGTGCAATTGGTACCATGTAATTTGAAAAAAAATTGTATTTTTATCCAAATTATTTAAAATTGATGAATTTCGTTAACTTAGAGGTCATCTACATAGCAAGTTACTCTCAAAATTGATTTTTTTCATTTTTAATTATACCAAAAACTATAAAAAAAATTTAAAAAACACAAAGAAATTCCATAAATAAATTTAAATTTTCTTTTATCTTTTTTTAATTTTTTTGATACAATAAAAAATGAAAAAATCAATTTTGAAAGTCATGTGCTATGCAGTAACTTTTAGGTTGATGTAATTTAAATTTTCACAAATAAATTCCAAATAAATAAATTAGAGGGTATCAATTGCAAATAAATAAATAAATGAATTTAAAAAAACACAAAGAAATTTCATAAATAAATTTAAATTTTCTTTTATGTTTTTTTAATTTTTAATTTTTTTGATACAATAAAAATGAAGAAATCAATTTTGAAGATTACGTGCTATGCAGTAACTTTGAGGTTGATGAAATTTGTCAATTTTAACTAACTTGGACAAATATGCATGATTTTTTTCAAATTTTAAAGTATCAATTGTACAAATTTATTGTAAAGACCCTTATGAATAAATTTAATTTTAAAAAATATTAAAGTGCATTAAGACCATTTATATTTTATGAAAATAGCAATGTTATCGATATTTTCATCAAATTCAAAAGTTAAAAATTAAAAAAATCAATTTTATATGTAGGGTCCAATCCTTCTACCCAGATATTTGCTAGGGACAAGCATAAACTGATTCCGGCAGATCAAATCGACCTAATCGAACTACTTTAGCTTAAGTTAGTTTGAATTTTTGCCTTATAATCATTTCGGTTTTATTTTGATAATTTTTAACTCAAACTAAATGGAAGCAAACCAAATATACATACATATTTAATTTTTTTAATTTTTTTATTGTAACTAATCGTAATTTTATGTTTTTAAATTATTATTTAAAATATTAATAATATTAAATTAAATTGCTAAAAAATTTAAAAATAATAATGATAAGGATAAAAATGCAATATTGGACCAAACCTTAAATTTAGCTAACCGATTTGGACTGATTATAATTGTGGTTTGTTTTTTTCCAATAGTTTAGTTTGGTTCACAGGATTCAAAAAAGTTATAAAAAATAAAAAAATAAAAACCCACCAAACCGAATTGACTCTGACCCCTAAAGTTTAATCAAGTTTTGGTAAATCATGCATGGCCGTAAAATGAGTCTAATCTAACAGTGGATAACTATTTTAAATTTAAATGAGATGTAATTTTTTTTTTTGCTTTTTCATTTTACTAACCCCTTAGGTATGAATAAGTGTCTTTTTACGGTTGGATGAACAAAAACTAACAACCGAGATGGTTTGTCAAATACTTTGGTAAAATATTGGCACATGGAATTAGAAGTTTAAAAATGGACGGACTGCACAAGCACGGTACAGGCATGACATGTTAAAATTGAGCACATCATGAGCATGACACGTTAAAATTGAACACGGCACGAGCACATCACGTTACAAACCGTACCATGTTAAGCACAAAGTACGTGATAGATTGTGCCTGGTACGACACGAGTCTATAATAGGCCAAATATGGCACATGCACATGACAGGCCAGACATGACATAAACATGTGATAAACCAAACAAAGCACATGCTAGACAATTAAAAAATAAAATATATTATTTAATTATTAATTTAATTACTTTATAATTTTTATTTTGAATAATTTTTATTCAGATATATAATTTATATTATAAAAAATATGTAAAATATAATTGACATAGACACGGGCACGATCCGTGTTTAACACGAATACGACATGTGTCTGGTACGAACACAGTACAAGCACATAAGTGCTTGGGCCCATATCACGCTTGGCACGTCTCGAAAATTAAATAGGTTGGAACGAGCATGACACGAAAAATAAATAGGCTGGTACAAACACGGCACAAGCATGAACGGACCAGCACGGCACGATCCATTTTACACCCTTACATGGAATACTCGCATATATATGCATGTACATAAAACTAATTAAAGACCTAACCACAAGATTAGTTTGTAATATCAATATTGCTATCGATGCCAAATTATGTTACCGATTGATATGACAAAGATATATTTTATAATTTTATTGGTTGAAAAATTAATATAAGCAAAATTTAGATAAATGAATTATTATAATTTAGAGAAACTAAATCTAAGTCAATAAAAAATTGATTACCAACAGACATTTAAAAGGAGTAATAAAATGGATCATATACCCTTCAGAATAACAATTTAATTGCATCTAGAATATTGAGTGTTTGAACTTTTTCCCCTAAACAAAATAAAATTTAACAATATACTTCATTTCTATTACCTAGTTAAAATGTAAATAATGCTATGGGTGCCAGAATGTTTATCAAGTCTACTTGCCAATTAATCTGGCAAATGAATATGACATCATTTTATGAGTTTGTATTTTTATCGATCATATTAAATCAAAATATATTAATTTTAATTAGGATTAATTGCAATTAAGCTTAATACAAATTTATATCAGAGTTAATTGCAATTTTAGTTTATATTATATTTTAAACCAATAAAATAATGATATATACTTTTGTCACATTGATCGAAGGGCAATATAGTAATTTTAAAATTTTGGAGGTTGAAGTATAAAATATTATAATACATGATATTAATTTATTTTACCCTAATTTTTATAATAATGCTATTTATACAAATATTTACAAAATAAGTGATAAAGATCAAGTTAGTAAATGGCAGGCATTAGATATATGTGTGTGTGTCTATATATACATATATATTGTCTGTGTGTTAATTTTAGCAGTATCTGGAGGATTATAGTTCATACATGTACATGCCAAATGCCATATTGTTGTAACCGACGTCTCTCATGACCAACGTGCTACTGCGTGCATCTTCTCTGTACATTTTATAGAGAAATATATAATTTCAAATTCTATAATAGAGTAGATATTGAAACTATTATATAGAATAAAAAAGAGACATTAATAAAATTGTAAGTAAAGAGAGGAATTAAGTAATTAAGACTAAAGTTCCTACGGATACAGTCTAGCTAGTGGTGATGTCCATATTCCTTACATATGTAAAGTTCTATGTTTGACTAACCTTAATCGTAATACCAAAAAAAAAAAAAAGAAGTAATGAAAAGGAAAACTACATGTAGTCCAATTAAATAGAATAGTAGTGCATAAATAAATGTATGTCAAGACGAGATTCTTCTTTCAATTAATTGATTTTCATCTGTGAAGAAAAGCTAAGAATATATTCAATAGAATAATAAATGCTAAAATTATATATTACATAAGCAAATATATATTGTTTCGAAAAAAATGCACTCCAATGTTAATGTCTAAAATAAATATAGAACTGACATGGTCTTAACATTTTCAAAGTGAATATCTAATTCTTTGGACTTTGTCAAACATTATTAAATTTTCAAAAAAATAATATTTTTAAAAATCAAATTTGTTAAAAAACTATAAATATTTAATAAAATATATAATTAATTAATAATATTTGTACACATTATTATTAGAGAATAATTTTTGATTTAATTGTGCATTTATTCCATATATATGTAAACAATGTTTATTTTTATGTCATATATAAAACAATCAATATACTTCATTAGAGATACTCCAAGATTTAATTCTTGTTTTCTTTAAATAGTTATGTACTTCAATAATAAGTTATGGTAAGCTAAATGAAGAAAGGTCTTTTTTTATTTTAATTTTTTTTTTCCCTGGAATTTTGAACTTTGGATCTTTGCCACTAAACTATCATCAAAGAGACTATATAATCAGAAAATTATATAAAAAGAAAGTTAGAAGAAAAATAATTATTTTTTATTGCAAAATAGAAGAAAAATAGTTAATTAATAATGAAGAGGTAAATAGATTAATTACTATTAGGGATGTAAAATGATTAAGGAATTGTCGAACCTCGATCTATCTGCTGGATTATTTTATACATGCATCAACATAAATACTGAAAAAATATAATATTAATAATTAATAACAATTAAAGAACTATTTATAGAACAAATTCAAAGGAAAGCACTCATAAATTAACCATTTTTCTTTTGTTTGATAAGTAAAACAGTTAAGAAAAAATAAAAAGTATAGAAAGTAAGCGCACAAGTTGGATATTGGATACTAAAAGAAACAGAAAGCTGAGGAACCCAAAGCATGAATTTTTTTCCCCTTTATCTTCTAAACACTACACATCCCTAGAAAAAGACTGATAAGAAAAGTCAAGCTTTTTTTTCAATAATTCTTTTTCCTATATTCTCTTTTGTCATCTCTCTTTTTAACTTTTCAATCTCTCATCAAAGCATTTAATAATAATAAAAGAAATTTAATTTTTTTTTTCTAGCACATCCCATCCATCCTAACCAACATGACCAAAGTTATTTATATGAATAATTTTTCCCACTTTTAAAAGATGAAAGCCAAAGTCTCATCTTTATATCAATCTCACTGAGCTTTCCAGTCATGTCTCTGATGGATGTACTTGTTTTAACTGTAGAAACCTTCTGTTCCTCAGCTTTCTGTCCCATCCACCAATATTCCAAAAGAGAATGTGGGACTCCTTTGCTTCTGCTCCCAATCAACCAGCACTGTCTCCAACTTTTTTTACTCTCTCTCTCTCATTTTCTTCTTCCTAATCCCTCCCTCTCTCTCTCTCTCTCTCTCTCTCTCTCTCTCTCTGACTGTTCTGGTAAGTAACAAGAAAAAACAAACTATAGTAAACTAGAAAAAACTCTCTTCCCACATGTTTAAAAAAGAAAAAAAAAACTCAAACCCATACTGACCCTGTCCATGATGATGATTTTGTTGAATAATAAAGAAACTATTGCACCACAAAAACTAACTTTAAAAAGACGGTCGAAGAAGATCGACGTTGATGATGATCAAATTCATTGTCTTTCAATAAGGTTGTTTTGTTATAAACCTCTCTTAGCTTCACCGAAAGCCGAGTTGCTGTTGCTGTTGTTATTGTTGTCAGCGGACCAATCAAAGAGACTGAAAGGATCTAAACCTTTACTTCCTTTGTGCTCATGATCAGCTGCAAAGCTTTGACTAAACAAAAGGTTTAGAGGGTCAGCCTCAATTTCTCCTAAATCAGCAAAAAAATCCTGATCAGAATGGTTGGTATCCGACGGCATTAAAGGTCTATAAGGAAAATCACCAGCTTGGTGATGATGATGATGAGTGCTGAATTCTCCATCATCATCAACCATTTCCAATTGCTTCTCCATATCTTCTATCTCTTCCTTGATAGATGCACTCGGTGTTGAATAATTATTCTCACTCATATGATCTCTTTGTTCTTCCTTTGGACTAGTAGAAGTGCTTGTTTTCTGAAGGTGGTGAGAGCCAGGTGGAGAGGTCTTTGAAGTTGTTGCATTGTTTTTCGACGGCTGTGATCGCGTGGAGCCTGCGAGAGCATTTCTCTGCGTTGGCCATGGATGGTTGTGCTCTGATGTATAAGTGATCACCAACATGTTTGGATCCGCCCGGCTCCGTTCCACCTGTTTTCTCGCCGAGCAACCCTTTGAGCTGCTGCATCTGTAGTAGCCCCTATATATATATATATACATATATATATATATATATATATACAACATTCATAATATGATCATATATACAAATGAATATTAGTTTGAAAAAATAAAAATACTTTCACCTCCTAATTTGATCATATAGCATATAAAATCATATACTGTAAATGATTATTGTTCAATTGAAACAGTCAATTGACAGTGACTACTAATAATAGTTTGCAGATTTTAGATTCGAGACTTATTGCTAAAATATATTCTAAATAAAAAGGAAAATAAAACTTAATCTAAGCCTATAGTCAAACTCAGAAGTAATTGATTATATATAAATTCCTCTCTAGGTTTTTATTGTCAGAGAAATATTGATATGCAAATTGCAGCCTTAGCTTATAAATCTTAGAAACTTTCTTCCAAAGAGATTAATGATATATATATATATATATATATCTAATCAAATTACTTACTATACCTTGGATAAGGAGAACCTTTGATGGGTTTTTGACCGTACTTTCTCCATGCCCAAAGATCCGACGGCACTATTTCTCCACTGGGTCTGCTGTTCGGTGCCGCCGGTGCCGGAATGCAAACCACCTGCTTTGCCTGACTCTTCCTGAAACACCATTACAAACACACACACACACACACATATATTTGTAATATTAAAAACTTTAAGTTTTGTTTTGACAACAATTCTCAGAGAATCAAGAAAAAAGAGCAATCATAGTGGAACACTATTATCTATGTATAAATATGTTATGTTTCGGCTTTGATGTTCTAATTATACTTCAGTTGCTACCACTTTTTGGTTAGAAACTGTAACGTTTTTCCTTTAAGAAAGCAGAAGTGAAAAGGCAAAAAAAATAAAAAATAAAAAGTATATTCTAAAGGCAGTCGAACACAATTGAAAAAAAAAAAAAAACACACACACACACATACAATTGTTTATATATTCTTTCGGTGGGTTTGCAAAAAAAAAGAAAAGTATCCATGAAAGTTAAGTGTGTGAATATTATGATTGCACAAGTTTACACCCTACACCTTTTCAGGTATTGATTGGAACTCATCAAAATATATCATATTTTTTATACTAAAATGTTGACATTACTCCATAAAAAAAAAAAAACCTCGTATCCTGAATTTACCAAAATATAGACAGTACAAGCATTAATTGCTACAATCAATTAAGCCCTATTATCTTTTTCTGAATTTTTTTTGTTAAAAAAAAAGCTAATAAATTATCAAACCCCAATTAAGTTCCAATCCAGTATAATTTTCTGCTTCCCAAATGAATATATAAAAAAAACCCATATGCATGGTTTCCGAATTTGATGGTCGAAAACTAAAGCAGAATTTTAATTGGTAAATATATATATATATATAATTAGATTAAATAATAGCATTATATTTTTTCTTACCTTCTTTTGATACCCGGATTCCGTGGAGACGAGATCTGCACAGCAGTGTTGTCAACCAAGCAAGGTTTGGAGCTACTGTTTACATTAATTCCTCTCGCCGCCGCTGCCGGAGAATCGCATTGGGCAGCTGGCAGCTTTGCACTCGGAGAGATCTGAAGCATACGGGAGAATATATTGGAGGCGGCCACGGAGGCTGCCGGTCTTTTAGTATCGTCGTCAACGATACTCTGACCGAGCATACCAGAAGCAGAAGCTCCAAAACTACGACCACCGCTTTCGTCGGCGACGACCACACCGGAGCTTGTGATCATTTCAGACGAACTGGGGCTGCTGAAAAAACCGGGACCCGCGGGTATACCGAGCTCGTGAAGAAGCGGATCCCGCACGTGCGAAAATGGATCGCCGAAATTGTCTTCCATGGAAGATGGGAAATTGATTGGATCAGAAGAAGAAGAAGGGATGAACTGCCAGTCTGATGCTGATGCTGATGATGAAATGAGCGGTACCGATTCGCCGTGAGCTCCGGTAGCGCTGGCTCTTAGTATGTCGGTTAAATCGCCTTGGTAATTTTCCATCCTCAGCAAAGAGTACAAGCTGCACATACTTTTATTTTTATTTTTTTTATTTATGGAAAAAGTAGGAAGTATGAAAGAAAAAGAAGAAGCAGTCTCATTTGAAGAGTATATAACTTTTTAGCTAATTAACTTCGCAAAGGCATGCAATTTTCTTGGATTTGGAGCTTATTGTATGAGACTGATGGATCGGAGAAAAAGAAAATAGTAATCTTCTGGGGAGATGGGGGTTATTTATTAGGAAGCAGGAAAGCAAACCAACAGGTTTTTGAAGATGATGTTATGCTTCTTGTCAAAACCACAAACAAAGTGATATTGGGAGATTAGAGAATGGTTTTGGAGGGATAGAGAGAGAGAAGCAGAGAGACGCTGACTTTTCACACAAAACAGCTCTTCTTCATACGCAACAAAGAAAGATAGAGAAAGAGAGAGAAAGTCTTTTTATAAAATTTAAAATTTTGATGGATAAACTAATTGGGGCCGTTGAGCTGGATGATTTTTTAAGGGTCAAAAATGGGTAACTGTTTCTGTTTTTATTTTTTTATTTTTTATTTTATTTTTCTTTCTCTCTGTTTTTCTTTTTAGTCAGTGAGAAAAATTTACATATAATGGTGACGTTAAATTTTCTTTTTTATTTTCATTAATGCAATTATTTATAATATAAAATAAAATATATAAATTTTATAAATATTTATTAAATATTTCTTTATGAGTAATCCATGGCACTGCGTTACCTATAAAAAAAAAAAGAAATTGGTAATCATATTACTTTTAAAATGGTTGTATTTGCTAAAGCTAAGCGTTTAAAGAAGACCTTTACAAAAAGTCATTTTTCGAAAACAAGTGATGGGAAAGTAAAGAGGCGGCAAGTAGCCGCATTTCTCGGAGAAACGTTTCGGGTCAATGAAACCCCATTTCCCCCGTTTCTTTCCACAAAGTTTCGGACAAGGAAATAACATATATTTACTTCGTAGTCTTTTTTGGTAACTTACTTCATAGTCATATCTTTTAGTAAAAAAAAATACAAACATCTCTCTTTTAGTCAAAAAGAAAAATACATACATCTCTCTCGACTCAATTGTATTTTTGTAGTCTGTATATATGTATTTGTACCAATCCCCACTTTCAAACATTAATTTCCTACCCAATTGAAACAAATATATCAAAAACTAATTGGGGTTTTTATTTTCTTAGCGTTTGTTCTTTTAATGCTAAACAAATCCAAATCTTGTTGCATTTAAAAAAGTTTTCTCAGAGAGAAGAAAAATAAGTATTCAATTTAAGAGGCACTTACTTGACCATTCAACGATACATGAGCCACAAATCACAATCCACAAAAAACAATGTTTCTTTGAACTACTACACACTACAAACTAAATGCACAAGTTGCCTTTTTAAGTTCCATTGCTTTCAGAGCCTGACTACTATATTCCATTTATATTTTGGGGATTTTAAATGTACTTTGAGTTACTGCCTCCTATGTTTAAAACCATATGTATATCTCCATCATATTAGTACAAAATTCAAAATAAAAAATAATTATAGAGAGTGTGCTATTTGAGGTTGCTTAACAAATTTTACTCTTTATTTTTTTTAAATTCTTTAATATAGTGAATTTATATTGAAAATTATGCTTTCTAAGAAAAAAAAAGTTAGTGTTGAAGATGCTCTCGTATCATTATTTTAAGGACATGATTGTCCTCCACGGGGGCAATCAATTATGGAAGTTATATATATATATATATATATATATATATATATATATATAAACTCCATATACACTTAGAAAATTAAACTAGACTATTCATTTGATAATGGTGTAGTAAGGAGAGGGATCAACTTTAGTTTAATAAGGTACGTAAAGAAACAAAAAAAGAAAAAAGAGTAAAACTATTTCACCAACTTTTACTACCATTAAATAATCCACAATTTACTCAATAAACTACCAATTAAATTAATAGTTGACACACATGTGCCATAGAACTTTGTAAGTATACAGGACTTTGGCTTTTATAATATATCAAACAATTTGGAAACATTGATTCCCAAAAAACATATACTACTTTGAAATACTAAGAGCTAGAATCCTAAGAAGGGAAAAAAAAGGGTCATTAATAAACAGTTATCTTCTATTCCTACAAAATATAAACAGATAAATAAATAAAAACAGTACTTACCTCATTTCATTCACATTCAAGCAAAATGACAAAACTGGATCTTGACTTGAATATTCCTCTAACTCTGAATTAAGATGCAATAGACGAATATAATCCTCCCCAAAACAATTCAAAAGCAATCCAATTTGATTTATTGAGAATTAAGGAATTACCAAAAAAATAAAAAAAAAATTCATGACTCCATTGTTGACCCATAAAAACTGACTTATATATGTTTAATAAATTTTCTAATGTATCCAAGTCATCTCCTAAGTATTCATACAAAAAAAAAAGTCATCTCCTAAGAAATTAAGAATCAATAAAAGTTCCAAATTGTAATTAAATAAATAAAAAAGAAAAAAAAGAAGATAAATAAATTATTAACCATTTAGGAATTAGTAGCTTTCCCAATGATAAACGAGTTTGAATTCATATATATATATATATATGTATGTATTCATTCTTTCATAAAAAAAAATTATATATTCATTCCAAGCTTCTATCAAGTACTAATCTTGACAATTAATTGGACATATTCTGAGCAGAACAGTCAGTCTAATAAATTAGGTTTCTAAAGCATTAAGTTTGAGAAAGACTAATTGAATCAGAGCAAATTAATATAAAAGTAGTAATTACTAGCAGTCGTATTTCTAATAGATATAGTAACAGTGTAAAACTAAGAATACGAGAATCAGAAACGAAAAAACCAAATAAAAACAATAGCACTAAAATACCTCTCAACGCGGTGGAATAAAAACTCTGCAGCCATGGCATAAAGGAAGCCATCGTCATACTTTCTTCAAGAAAATGCAAAATGGATAAGAAAGGAGCTACTCATTTTAAGAAAATAGATGTTACACAATATATTATAAGAGCTTTCAAATCTGAATATGGGAGGAAAAAGAGTTTCCAATAATAGAAGAGATCTTAAATTATAGTTCATTTGGTAATTAGTTCTTAAATTATAGTTCATTTGGTAATTAGATCTGATTGTTAGAACAGGGAAGAAAGTGAGAGCTTTTTTGGAACTGTTAAATCCTTGGGGAGTGATTTTGGGTTGGGTTGCTATAATTTGCACTAAGTTCTGTAAATTTCCTTTGTATAAACATATTTCATATATATAAATGATCAAGAGTGATATTCAGGGCATGAATTGGCTGTATAGAAGTATTTACATATATAACTAAATTTTAGTTATATATCTATCGCCAGATCTTTATGTAACATGTAATTCATGTAAGAAGTTTTATTAAATAATAATGGATATAAAGTTTGGAAATATCTAAAAGTCAATCTCTTTGTTTATTTACATATTTTTTACGAATTGTATAATAATTTATATATTAGGGATCACAACTTCACGAAATATCACAATGATTGTAACCATAATAGTTTTTTTAATTTTTTTTTTGTGGTATT
Source organism: Ochetophila trinervis (assembly GCA_003254975.1). Lineage (NCBI taxonomy): Eukaryota > Viridiplantae > Streptophyta > Magnoliopsida > Rosales > Rhamnaceae > Ochetophila > Ochetophila trinervis. The sequence continues at coordinate 62,325 of QANX01007830.1, forward strand.
TTAGAGAAAAATAACATGAATTTAATAAGTATAATATAATTACTCTCACCAAATTTGTTTACCGAATTTTTGGATTCGAGTTGCTCTGTTTTATTATTATTATTTTTTTAATAAAACACAAATTTTCGTTAAGAAAAAAATGATTTATAATAATTTGTTTTATTTTTTATTCTTGGATTCGGGTTGCTATGTTTGTTTATTTACATCTTTTTTACTAATTATATAATAATTTATATGTTAGGGATCACAACTTCATGAAATATATATCACTATATATGATTGTTACCAAAATTGTTTTTATAATGTTTTTTTGTGGTATTGTTGGAAAAGAAAAGAAAAACACATGAATTTAATAACTGTACTATTACATTCACTAACTTTTCTTTACCAAATTTTTGGATTCGGGGTGCTATGTTTATTATTTATTTATTATTTTTAAATAAAACTCAAATTTTCAATAAGAAAAACCAACAGTATACAAGCTAGAAGTAATTTAATACTTCAACTAGATGACACTCTTTTCCCAAATAAGTTTATGGTTCAGTAATTAGTCGAACAGCCTCCTTCGAATCACTTGAGACTTCTCCTTCTAAGAATCTCATCTGTTAGTTTATTACTTATTGACAAATTAAACCTAAAATACATAAATAGATATAAGTACTAGTGCTCAAAAACATAATATGAGAATGGGTCCTTGAAAAACTTATTCATCATTACTATAAAGTCTAATTATTTTATAAAAAGTTTTGATATCTTTATATATATATATATATATTCCTTTGAAATTTAGTATCCTTTTTATTTATGCTTAAAAAATATTTAGTTTGAGTTATAAATTGAACCATATTCAAATTGTAGAAAGTAATTTAAGTTTAATTTGTTTAAAATGTTTTTTGAAAGGTAATTTGTTTAGAATTTAAAAAAAAATGTTAATTTCAACTACAGCTTTTGAAATTTTATTTAAATTAAATTTAATCTTTTAAATTTATGATAATATATATGCAACTCCTGCATATATATTCAATTACCATTATATATCATTGTTAAACTATTATTGAAAAAAAAAATATATATCAAATTAAAAATATAATAATAATTACATATACATACACAAATTGTAAATGTATTATTATAAATTTAAAAATTAAATTAAATTTAAAAAATTGCAATTTAAATTAATTTTAAAAAAATTGAGGTGTAATGCCAAGGCAATTGTACATGTGGGTGTGCGCCCGCATATACTATAAATATAAGGTACAGTTGTAAATAAGCAATAGTACTATTTTTTTTAAAGCTATAGTTATTGAATTTTGGCTATCAACATATGACATCATGCATGCCCAAAATAAAACATATGACATTATAATGTTGGTTTTACATTTGATCAAAAGCCTTTTTAAGTTTTAAAAGGGAAAATTTCACTCAGACTTTTTGAATTAATTAATATAATGTTTCTTTACGTAAAACTTCTATATTTATAAAAACTCAGAAAACCACCCTTTTTTTATGAATATTTCATAAAATAACTCTAAATTTGTATCATGCTAAAGATATATTTAATTATTCGTTATTTAATATCTCTAGTATTATTCTAATTTTTAACTATTAGCATACTATTACATCAGTTAGCATTAAAAAATTGGTAAACACATTGATAACTGTATCTTATTGCCAAATGAGTTATTAATTTTGTTGGTGTAAATAATTTTGTAAAATTTCTATGAACATTATTTTGATATAAAGTTTGCATTTGCCTACGTGTTTATATATATACATATATTAATTTGACTGTACCGGACAAAGTTGCCCAATATGTATTGGACGACAAATAGTATATACGATAATTTTGAATAGCCCGTCGTATCGTATATATTCTTTGTTGCTCAGCCCATGCTGCACATACAATAATATATATGATATGATATGTGTATGTATATATATATAATATGAAAAATGAGCTACATGACTGAGCAGTCCAGGAAGAGACAAATGTTACTTTTAAAATTAAGTTTTACACATCAAGGTAATTATAATTTGAAGTTCAAGATTGTAGGTTTTATTTTGATACGTTCTGTAATTTATTGACCCAATAAGTCTCCAAGAGACTCAGCCAATAACAAAAATCTAGTACATGTATGTATATTATATAGATGATATCTAATTAATTGCTAGTATATATCATATTGATCAGCAACGCGAATTTGACAAACTATTTGTTCTTCTTTTTTGACATTAATTATGTTTTCCATTTATCACATATGCAATAATATTGCATATTCGAAGAATATTTAAATTGTAAATATTCAACATAAGATTAGCAATAATTTTTCTAAGAGATATTTTTTATGGTTAAATATATTTTAATATCTTCTATCTTATTTAATTTGTTTAAATTGGAGTTTCTAGAATTAATTTAAACACTTCAATATTTTTAATTTGTAAAAATTACAATCTGGTCCATTTAGGTTAGTTTTAAAGATTTTGTCAAGGATAATGTGCAGCGCATGTAATTCTTTAAAATCTATTTTATTAATTTTTCTTAATTTATTGAAATTGAAAAAAAAATTGCTTAATATTTCATAATTTGCTGACAAACAATAACTTGGCAGTTAAAAATTTAAATTATTAGTTCTCTTAAATATATAATTTGCTAACCAATAATTGTTGTGGAGAACTGGTATCTGGCTTTTAAGAGGTTACACGAGATACAAATGATCTCAATTAGACAGAATCTGTTATATTTAATCATATTGGACCATATTGAAACTTTTTAAAAAATTGAAAGTATTTAATTAATTTTAGAGACTTTAATTTGGACAAATTGAATCGTAAAAGATACTAAAATGTATTTAACCCTCATTTTTATATGTACATATATATTTATATATACTAACGAAAAAGTACATCTATAACATGTGAAAACCAACCTTAATATAGGTTTGAGAAAAGAATAATATAAAACTACTGCAGTTAGTCGTCAATTTTACTAGAGTGTCATTCAATTTTTACTTTTTACAAAAGTGTTTTATTAGAGATTTTTTATACCATGTTGAATTTCCATTTCTTCCAAAAACTTAAGCTGATGGGAGGTGGGTATTCATATCTTTTATGCATTTTTTCTAACACTCCTCCTCACTTGTAGGCCTGACTTTTTTTTGAGTTCATTTGGGTCCTAACATTTGTTTTTGAGTGAAGTTGTTGAGTTTAAAATCCAGGACTTCAAGACTTTAGGCTTTAATACCAAGTTGAATTTCCACTTCTCCCATAAGCTCAAGCTAATGGGAGATGACCCTTCATTTCTTTTATGTATTTTCTCTAACAACCTTTTATTTAATTAAAAGGCAATCATGTCAAACTTGGCTAATATGTCAAATGGTCTCCATCTATAACTCCCCCTTGGGGAAATTTTCCAGGAATTATTTTCATCGGAATCAATTTTTTTTTAATGTTTAATTAATTCGCAATAGAAATTTTAAAATTTTAAAATAATTAAATTAGGTTTTGTGTTACAAATTTTGTGTAAATTTGTCTTCTTAGAAATCCACACAAATAGTTTCTTAAGAGTTTTCAGAACGACACATATTTGGGTGAAAATAACTTCTTTCACCAATCTTTCCACCTTCCAATAACTAAACACAGGAAACATTTTACTTTTTCAATCCATCTCCTAATAAGTACTCTACACAGGAAACAGTTTACTTGTAAAAAATTTAGACTTCTACTAACTTTACTAACCAAACATGTTTCAGAGTTTTTTGTGTGAAAACAACAAGAGAAGTAATTAATAATTTAGGTAAAAGAATATTTCATCAAAGAGACAAAAGAAAATTAATAAAGATGATAATTTATTGACTTTAATGTTATTTTATAAAATAAAGGGATAAATATATTTCACCACTTTCAATTATACTCATTTTTGCAATTTGTCTCTTATATTACAATACCTCTCATATTGCTTAGTGAATTGTTTCTTGATTGAAAAATTCTTTTTCTTTTTCTTTTCTAAATATATTATTTCCCTTTTTTAATAAAAGAAAATGACATATCCTCACACACACACACATTTATATATAATAATAATCTAGTAAACTACCAAACTCTTGTTATTATACTAGATAATGACGTGGAACAAAGGTTTTGCAATTAGTCACCACTAGTGATCATCACCAGTGGGACTGAAATTTATGCGACAAATTTTAATTGAAATTATTTTATTTTGTAATACTAAAACTCTAATAAGGGAAAGTAATTTTTTTAAAGGTAACTAATTAAAATGTCACATAGCATCATGTATGTTTCACTTGTAATCCATCACCAATGGATAAAAATAATAAAATATTTATACCACATCATCCTCTGATATAATAACATGGATTGGGTGGCCCATTAAATTTTTTTTATATATATATATGTACAAAAAAAATTATTAGCCTTTAAGGGGTTGTTTAGAATATAAGATTGAACTGGATTATTTTAAATCTAGTTCAATCAATTTTAGTTTAATTTAAATCAATAGACGAATCCAATCCAAACCACTATTGCCTTTCAAATAACTAGTATAGGATAATTGATACAAATATGATCATCTATATATTTTTTCATGGTGAATCATGGAGTTCGATACCTAACTACAATTTAGAGTCTGTAAAAAAGAAGAAGTGATTATATTAAATGGTAATATTGATGAATAATAAATTTGTAGATATATATATATATATATGACTAGGCTTATTTAAGTACCTAGTGGTCTATTGGGTATTTCCCAAAAGTTTTAGTCAAGTTGTTTTTGGAGTTAGAAGTCCACCTATACATACCACACTAAAATGTAATTTATGGTCAATATGGAACTTTAACTTTGATACCTTGGATTAAACCTCCAAAATCAAGGTTCTACAATCCATTACTCTTTGCTGAACAACATCCTCGTGGAACTCGCCTACACATTTGTGGTCGGTTAGTCAAAAAGCATGCCACCCTTGGCTAATAAACTATTCTAGCCTAGAAATGGCTCTTATACCAATGACTCATTGACCTATTTGGCATTTTCCAAAAGTACTAGCTAAATTGTTTTTGAAATCCTAAGCCCATCCTTATATACTGCATTAGAATGTAGCCTATAACCAATATGAAACTTTAACTTTAGCACCTTGGACTAATTCCCCAAATTCGGAGTTCTACACTTACATCATGTCAATATGATGGTTTTACCATCATGACTTCTATCAACTATTGAATCATTTAGAGAGCTGGAATTTAAAAATGTATTTATGATTAACTTGATCCCTACAAAGTTCAATTTTCCTAATTTAATTAGATTTTAGTATGTTACAAAATCTATATACTAGATAACTAATTTACTTTTAAATCCAACCTTTGAAGCGGTTTAATAGATAATACAGGAAAATCTTATTCTAAAATTATCAGGCCGATCTAATATGAGTTTGACTCTATATATAATAATACTAGTAATCAAAATGAGATTAAGTAAGAAAAGAAGAAAAATCAAAACATCCCACCTAGACTGACACCCTCCAATCTTCCAACTAAACCCAATTAAAAATATATATTAAAAAGAAATATAAAATGTTATACAAAATCAAGTTGAAGACTAATAATAATAATATATTTTTCCCAATTGTTTATCCACATATTTCAAATAATTTTCAAAAAATAAAAGACATAGTTATTGAAGGATGTTGAAGAAGAAAGTGTTTTAACAATTTTTTTTTTTATGTTTAATTATTAAATAAATTGAAGAACATAACACTTGTTGAATTACTTCTTTAGTTCCATTTGAACGCCTATTTCTCTTTCAACACTACTTATTATTTGTCAACATTTTTCTTCTTTTCGAATCATTTACATTACTTATATTTTGATCCTAATATGATTAATTAATATATGACCTAAACAATGTTTGATTACTATATGAATAAAAAAGAAAAAGAAAAAAGAATTAAGTGGATGTTTCTCCATTGACATCCAAGAAAATAATTCAATGTATCCTCTTTTTTAGGGTCATAGTAGCAAGACCCTTTAACATTAATCCATAAGTGAGTAACATTGGTCTATAAATAAATAACTTATAACATTGATCCATAACTGAGTAATATGTTATACAATTATGAAAATGTTATTCATTATGGACATATTATCTACTTTTAGACCAATATTATTGATTAATGGACCAATATTATTTACTTATGGATCAATGTTAAGTCTCGCCGCTAAAATTTAAAAAAGGAAAATTGTACTGTAAAAAGCTCCCAACATCCATAGACTTTTGGTGTGACAGTGCATAATGATATATATAATATTACCTAAAATACAGTTTTGACACAGAGGAACACTTGAATTGTTTCCATTAAATCAACTGAAAGTCAACAGGGGTTGACTTCTCTGGCCACACATGCATAGCCTTTGGCTTCTTGCGGTTGAGACTTGAGAGAGAATGTGTTTGTGTGTTTCACTTTGCATTTCAACCATTTCAGAAGCCACCTCTATATTTGTTCCCCTAAATGTAGTTTTCAATAACCCTCTTCACCATCTTTAGAGAGGATAGCTTTTCGTACTTCCTATTGTTTTCTTCTTTTGAATAATAATATTTCAAACATAAAGTTTTCAAAACATATTTTTTTTATATAAGCTAGGATATGTTTAAGTAGCTAGTTAGAAAGGAGACAAAACAAAAACTTAGCAAGCAGCGATGAATATTATTGATATAATTAAGGATCTTGAAGATGTTTAAGCTTTTTGAAAAGGTGATTAGTGATTACGATGCAAGTGAACGAGGCATATAGATTAGGAAGTCTAATATTTGTATTATGTCGGGATGATGAAGGACAAAGAATAGAATTAGGAGTCTAATAAAGTATATTGCTTTTTTATAATAAGCTTTACTATTTTCTGTCATAAAAGGTCAGAAACCGTGCCTTTTCTTTCAATCCAAAAGTTGGTATTTTTCTCTTTTTTTTTCTTTCTTTTTCTTCTTTATGGAGTCCATATGTGTGGACCAGTTCAAAGGATGGTGCTCATCAATCATGTTGATTAATCACATCTTTGCAAATATTAAGACATTTACATGACCTTAATGGCTCTGCAGTCTGAAGTTTCTTTTGAACAAAAAGAAAGTCTCGAAACGTTTCTCGTGGTGTATAATATTAATGTAAATCATAATGTGTGTGGGACATAAAATATAAAATAAGTATAAGAATAGTTTGTGGGGATGGTGTTTTTTTTTGGTAAATAATTGTGGGGATGGTGTTGTTGGGTTTTGATTAACTAATTGATATTTGATAGTATTCAAGTTTTCAATGGGCCAATGATGATTGAGGGAATCACCGACCTCATATACATGCTTGATTAGACATTTTGAGAATCTTCCAAACCTAACAACCATTCTCTCTCTCTCTCTCTCCATTTCTAAGGGCACCTCAAGATTTTCTTGGCTTTGTAATTCTTCAAAAGACCATTGTTGCTATTCCAATAGTCTTATCCTTGCACTATTTTCCCTATTATTTTCTGTCTATTTTCCCCTTTTTTTGGGACTTTATTTCTTAGACTCCCTGAAACATATATGCCCCTCTCTCTCTTGCACATGTTCATATTCTATTTTAAAATGATAATTTTAAAATTGCACCAAAATTTAAGATTAAAATTTTGATTAGTAATTAAATATAAATTTATCAACATATTAAAGTTCTATTTGAAAAAAATAATTTTTTTAAAATTCAATGAACTATTAATGTATTTTTATTTCAGTTTTTAAAAACAATTTAAAATTTAAAAAAACAAAATTGCTATGCAGAATAGCTGGTACTTTGACTATAATATATACAAAATAAATTAAGCCCATTTTTTTTCAAGCTTAATAAATTCCCCACATGATCATGAAGATGGTGCCCAATTAAGGGCTACTGACTCCACAGATGTCTAGATTGCAAAATTTAATTTTAGATTTAGCAGCAAAACCCGTTTAATTAATAAATTTATATTATTTTTGGTGATCATCAAGTTGGTCATGATCTTGGGGAAGTTTCTATCAATTTCTCCTTTCAAAAAACCTGACTCCAATGACCCGGTTCTAGCTCTATAGGTCTCCTTTAAAAATTCTCTTTCCTTTTTTTTGGGTGGTCCATCCTATAAAAACTCATATACATATATATGTACACACTGTGTAGCTTTAATATCATATATATATATTATATGGTTTATAGTATATATTACCCTGAATCTCTATACCTTGATTGGTTTGGGACAAACACTAGCCCCACGTTCATGCATGACAAGGCCTCCCACTTCCCCACAAAAGAACAAAATTAAACTGGGATTCTTTGTGCAATACTCTACAAGGTTTTTTGTCTTCTCACAAAGAATCCCTAGCAACCAGCCATGTGAAGCAGGCCATTTGTTTAATGCCTTAGAGAGCAATGTATATAATATATATGTTTAAATTAGACAATGACCCATAATAACCCCTTAAAAAATTAATTCCAAACCCTTCCAAGCCTTTTCGTGGACACTTTCCAATCCTTTGTCTGATTAATTTAATTCCAAAATGAGGTGTATGCTATCCCCCCATATATTTTATAATATGCCCAAACAGTCCTGCTTATTATTATGATAAGGCTCAAGGCTGTTCGTTTTGGCAAAAGCATGACACTTGCTTAATCAATCTAACGACTCTCAACGTCACTACTCTACCGGCAATCTCACCGGTTAGGCTAATCAAGACCATCAATCAAAGTCTACATGGACGGCTATGATTTTAGATGCCATCTGTTAATTTTATTTTTTGTCCTGTTGCAGTGGGATCCACATGGACAAGGTCAAAGTAATAGGTGCACATCAAAGATAAAAGGCTCTCATGGTTTTGAGGAAAACCTGCACAAGCGGTTACACGTCATTTTTACTATTTTTGATAAGATGAACTATATAGATTTAATCCCTATTTATTATAAATAAAGCATGTTAATTCAAAAAAATATTGATGAAATATTGAATTATAGATAATCTGTTATACTGCATCATTTGTAGTATATAAGTTTTTGTCCATGGTCTTATATTATTATACCGTTTAAATGGCTTAATTTGTTGAGGAAACTATTTACAGTTATTGGTGAAAAGCCAACAAGCAAAGGAATCGTGTGGAATGACAAATCAAATACCCACTTGCTATGTATCATTTTTCAAATGCCCTTAGCATAACTTATGGAGATTTTGCAGGGTGGTCTCTTGTGAGGGGATGTGGGGTTCTTGCTTCTTTCCACCAACCACAGTGCCTATGTCTAGGCTCAGCTATGGGAATGTTTATAGGGGTTGGACCATAATTTCTACACAAATATATATATATATATATAATAAAGAAATTTTTAATTTTTAAAGTTAATTGAAAATAAGTGAGTTCAATTGGATTGGATGTATTTACTAGTAGGACACGAAATCATACCGTTTTAGATCATAAATTTACTTATTTTCAACTAAAAAAAAAAATACTAAAACTCTATTTAAATTCCATATTTAAATAGGTTCAAAAATTGATAAACAAGATCTTTGCTAAGTTTTAAATTCAATTTTTTTTTTTTTATAAATTGGAAAAAGTGGAATTTTATCAATAAGCTTTGAACTAGAATTTAAAAGTTATCAGCAGTAATTATTGCTAACTGAACTATATCAAATAAATAAATTTTAAATTTATCGATTTAGATGTTATTTATATTAACTTGTTTGCACATCACCATATTGTCCATTATAAACTGGGAGATTGTTTCAAAGGAGAACAATTCTTTATGCTTATATTAATTTGTTGTATCAAACACCGGTGCTTCTAACCTATGAAATCCAAAATCTACTCCTTTTTTGGGGCTAATAATTTAAAAATTAGATGAGCAAAAGAAGGGGTTATTAGAATAATATTGTTTGTTTTTACCAAAATAAAATAAAATAATAATAATATTATTATTTGTGTACAATTTACTCTACACATGGGGAAGTGCAAATTAATTGTCATCTATACATATGATTAAAGTAATTAGGGGAAGATTAATGTAAATTGGGATGGATAGTTGAGCATATTTCATTTTTAAGTAAAATTTCGGGTTCGAATTTTGTGGATATAATAAANAATAATTTAAAAATTAGATGAGCAAGAGAAGGGGTTATTAGAATAATATTGTTTGTGTACAATTTACACTACACATGGGGAAGTGCAAATTAATTGTCATCTATACATGTGATTAAAGTAATTAGGGGAAGGATGATTAAGCTCTTGGGTATTGTGCCGCGTGGCCTTTTCACATGTGCTAGTTATGCCTTTGCTTTGAATGAGAGGAATTGAAAAAGCTTTAGGCCTTTTTTTGGGGGATTGTTTAGAGATCCTATGCCTACTTTAGCGTTTAAAGTAGTAGAAAACCGCAGTCTTTGCATGCATATATATCTCTTTTGTTACGTAGGAAACATGTTTCTATTAATCATTAATTCTAGCGTATAGAGAGTACTGCAGGATCTCTAAGTGGTATTATTAAGGATCTTGTAAATTGGTATATGTGAAGGCTCATGGCTTGCTTGATAGCTAGTCTTTTCCGCCCGTTCAAACTTTTGAACAAGTGAATCTTGGTAAATTTAGTGAGAATTTAAATTTTTGAGAAAGTAATAGTTATTTTTATTTGGTCTAAATGCATTTTAGTACTCTTTAAAATTGAAATTATTACATAGAAATCTTTACAATTAATTTGTGCAATTGANAGACTCTTCCTCAAGTAGGAAGCAAAAGAAAGGGAGAGGACTGTCGAAATTAGAAAAAATTCGTAGACAAGTTGCTAGTGGCGAACTTGGGGAATTTATATACAATGAGCATGGGGTCGGAGTGAATAAAGCCGGCCAATCTCTAGCTAACTATGAAGGTGGTTACACTCGATCTCAAATACCGATCACCTACAAGAGTTGGAACGATGTTCCAACAAATTTGAAGAATACATTATGGGAGATAATAAAGGTAATAATACAACCAATTTAATTTTAATTAAATTTTTTGGTTAATTAATTGTGTGATTTTATTATTATTGTGCTAATAATACCTTAATTTTGTTTGTAGAACTCTTGTAACAAGGAGGAATCATTGAAACATAAAACTTTGAAGGATTGTGCAGAAAAATGGAGAAAATGGAAGAGTTTATGTACACAAATTTTGTACACCCGTACCTAGAATTTGGGGACATGGAAGCTTTCGATGTAGTCCCCGAAAAATATAAGGAATATATTACACAAGACCAGTGGGATGAATTTGTATAGCAACGTTTAACACCTGAGTGGGCGGTAAGTATTAATTAATTCAATTTGTACATTTTTTTAACTAAATTACAATTAACATGTTATGTAATTAATCACCATTTTTAATCTTTCAGGAACTTTATAAGCAACGCTCAGAATTAAAAAAAAGAAATCGGTACAATCATCGACTATCCTGTATTGGATTTGCACGGGCAGAGTACAACGAGGTGAGTGAAAAAATTTATTAAACTGTTTTAATTTAATTTCGTGATTTTAGTGTTTGTAGATATTTAAATTAAACTGTTTTAATTAATTTTAAAAAATTAGCAATTTTTAGTTTAGTAATTTTAAGTTAATTGAAATTATATTGTTTTAATTTAATTTAAATAATTAGTAATTT
>QANX01007830.1:74236-111627 GCA_003254975.1 Ochetophila trinervis
ATTTCTCATTATAAACATGAATAATTCTAAAAGATACCACATAGTCTACTACCATATATACCAACTATATGAATGTCATTATTTGATTGGTTTATATTTAATTATATTTATCTCTTCAAAGTTAACTTATCCATATATATGTTATAATAATATCGTAACTAATAAAATAATAACATAATAAATAAGATGGTAGACTTGGTGGTTCATGTAGTATTACTCTATAAACATATAAAACTAAATTGAGAGAATAGCTTTCCTTTAAACATTTCCAAAGATTCTAAATTTTCATGCATACAAAGATATTTTGATCATGAAATTGCCAACACTCAAATCATAAACTTAACAAAAAAAAAAACACTTTTAAAAAATAATGGTAAAGTAAATATTTGATTGAAGATATAGAATTTCTAATTATTTATATTCAGTTGGAAATACTTAATAGTGAATCATATATGTAAATTTTTTATACATGAAACTTATTTAATGAGCACTTATATTATTTAGCTTGCTCGTTAATTTTATTTTCAATTATTTGTTAAATTTTTCGAATTAACATCTTTTATACTTATTGCTTTTTATTTTGAATACTTGATTTTTCATTATTAATTTTCTTTTATTAAAAAAATATATATATTTTTTATAGCCCACACCTAACTCTGTATATTTAGAAGGAAGCCCAGGTTCTGCTTCATGTATTACAGTAAGGCCCATACATAGCCCAACTTTATTTCACAACTCATTAGCCCAAATCTGGCTCTTACAAAAGAAAGAGATCCACGGATATGAATGAATAGTAAATTAATTAATAACCTCCAAAGAATTATACTAGCTAATTAATTTATAGTTAAATTTAAGTATTTAGACTAGCTAATTTATATTTCACTGAAAAAATTAACTTTATTATATATTTAGGCTAAAGTAGTAATCATTAGGCCATATTTAATCAATTTTAAAATACAATTTGTTGTTATTTAAACATTTTAATTTTAATTTTTTGCAATTTTAATTTTTTATTTTTGAAATAATATGCATCTTAGTATTCCAAATTGTTAACTGCTGTTTGCCAAAAAATTTAATTGGACAAAATTTTAACAAATTAAAATTTGAAGGTTTCTAAATTTAAAAATTAAAAATGCAACTTTTGCAAACTATAAATACTAAAATGCGATTTTCATTAAAAAAAAAATGCTAAAATGCGATTAATTTTTTATATTTTATATAGATAATTATAGCATTTTTCAAAAGAAGCGATGAACTATTATGTAAATTTTAAAAGATTATTTGTTATTTTTACAAATATGCCTGATTATTTCTAAAAATGTCAATTTATCCCCTTATATTATGCAATATAAAATCACATTTTAAAAAACACAACGAAATACTCGTTCATATAATAACCTTCTTACAAAGATAACATTGGAATACAATTCTTAAAAATAAAAAGAAAAATTGCATGAATCTAAAACTATTACAATAATCTCAAAAACTACGCAGCGGAGTATATTTTAACCAAATATGAGGGGTTCCAAACTAATTTGGTTTAAAAAAAAAAATATATCTTTGAATTATCACACATGCAAAAGCATTCACCGTAGTCTTCCCTGGTTCAAATTCGCACTCGTTTTCTCTCAATTTGCCACTTTTCCGTCTACCCAGATCCTTTCTCCTCAGCTTGTGGATCACCCTTTTCCAATACTTCTCAGAAGGGTCTCTCACAAGAAGTCCCAACCCAGCCAAACCAATCACCTACTAGAACCTTCCCAGTTGAGTTGAGTGCGGTGGAGTAACAAAATGTTGTAATTCAAGCGAATTGAGTCCTACAGAATCAAGAAAAGCACATTGCAGGGCCTTATTAGACTTTCGGAACAGAACAGGTCTTTCTCTTGCTACTCTCTAAGCTAGAAATATCTTCTTCTTCTTCTTTTTTTCTTTTTTGTTGTTGTTGTTATTTACTATATTGTTTTGCTCTGTAGCTCATGGTTTCTAAGAGAGTTTATACGATGGTTTGTGATATTATTTGTTAAATTGAAGATGGTGGTAATGTTTATGTCAAATGGGCAAATGGGTGTCTCTAATTTTCAGAGACATGGGATTTTGGATTCCAGTTTTACACCGAATTCATTTTCTTTATCTGCGTTTTCAATTCATTGGAGACCCACTTTCCATGTTGATTTGAGCTGTAAGAATAGAGTATTGAAGCGTGGAACAATTAATAAAGTTATGTTGAAGGGAGGAGGGTCTGATGGGCTTCTTGAAAAGGACTTTGAATTTAAGCCTTCATTTGATGAGTACTTGAAGGTTATGGAGTCTATTAGAACTGTTAAAGACAGGTATCAAGGAAACGGTTCAAAAAAACAACACTCTGCGGAAAATTTGAAGGACAAAGTTGTTTCTGGGGCTCCATTGTCCCAAGGTAATGCAGAAAATGTGAGAGTGGGGGAAGGAAAGGCATTAAACGTTGTAGAACAAGATGAGTTATTTGGAAATACCTATAAATTCAATAAAAAAGAAGGCCAAATGGAAGTCATTTCAAAACTGAAAGATGGATTTAAAAGCAAGGAAAGAAAATTTGATGAGCAGGTGAAGAAGGCAGGGGGAGTTACAAGTGGTAAAAGATTGTTGAGATATCAGCACGGTGAGAACGAAGCAGAATTGGAGGATTTCAGCTTAAATAAAAGTATAATGACCCGGAATGCAGCAAAGAGCACCAGTTTAAGGGCTCCCTTTCAAACAAAGTACTATGATATGGCCATAAAAGGTGACAAAAAACAAGGAGGCCTTAAGAGGAACTGGCTACAAGAAGAGAAAGTCACTGATAAAGTTGTTGCACCAAAAAATGGAAAATTAACTAGGAGAAATGTGGCGTTCCTCAAAAGAGTTGATGATAAGAGTTCGAGGGTGGAAAGAGAGGCCTTCAGGAATTTTGATGAATGTAATAATATCATGGATCAACCACGTGTTTCACAAATGGAAATGGAGGAGAGAATCCAGCAGTTAGCAAAGTGGTAAGTTCTCTGCTTATCTTTTTTCCTTACGTCCTACCTAGTTAATATTGGTGGAATTGTTTGTATACTAGCTGATTAGTCATTTTAGTCTCTTCAACTTGATTTCAAAAAATTCTCAGCCTGACTTTAGAATCTGTAATTTATTTATTTTTTTGAATAACTTCCAAAAGTGTGAAACTCACTGTAGCTGACATTCTTGTAAATTTAATTACTTAGTCTGAGAGGAATTTTTTTAATAAATTGGATTAGAGTTGTTTTTTCCTATCAACTCAAGAAAACTTTATTCAAGAAAGTATAACAATGGGTTTATGGATGAAATTTTCTGTTTTTATGTAAATTTGGTTGCATGTATACAAGAGTTAGGAGTTGCCATGCTTTAGGGGGATTTCTGGGAATATGTAAACACAATACCACCAATAAGAAATAATTTGAGATTGTAAAATGCTAAACTATTTTTATCCATTATCATTACTTTCTATTCTAGTATAACTTGATTGTTGAAAGCATCATGTAATGTTATCAGTCTTTCTGCAAAGCTATCTGAGTTGTTCCTCTGAGAAGAACTTCTGCTAACTTGTTCAGTTTAGTAATACTTGACCTCTGGTAGGGAGGAAATTGGAGATGTGGTATTCATGAACACTAATGCGCTTAAGTTAAGTATTGTTGTTACCCTAGTTGTTGAGTTTGCTTGTCATGTCCTCGATCTGTCTTCATTTTTATGTGATTTACATAACTTGATTTCTCATATGTAGTATCAATTTATTATTAGGAGTGGTCAAGATGTCATTATCTTGTTATCTCTTGTCAAGTTAAAGTAATTTATTTTATCAGGTTGAATGGTGCAGACATTGATATGCCTGAGTGGATGTTTTCAAAGATGATGCGAAGTGCAAAGATCAGATTCACAGATCATTCTATATTGAGGGTTATTCAGATATTAGGAAAATTAGGGAATTGGAGGCGAGTTTTACAAGTCATTGAGTGGCTTCAAATGCGTGAACGCTTCAAATCCCATAAAATGAGGTATTTATTTTCTTACTTTGCACTCTTGGTTTACTGGAAGACTTTAAATTAGTGGTTTGAATTTATACCATCGACTAATGAAAATGTTGAAATCTCAGTGTCTATGAAATGTGTAACAAGTTGTCATGGAGCT
Organism: Ochetophila trinervis; assembly: GCA_003254975.1. Classification (NCBI taxonomy): domain Eukaryota; kingdom Viridiplantae; phylum Streptophyta; class Magnoliopsida; order Rosales; family Rhamnaceae; genus Ochetophila; species Ochetophila trinervis. The sequence continues at coordinate 78,398 of QANX01007830.1, forward strand.
TCGGGTCCTTTGAACATTGAGATTAAATTTATTGTTTTCTATCATTTTATTGACTTAGCTTTTTAATCCAAACTTAGCCTGTACCAATTAAAATTTAGATTTGTGGTTTTTTAGAAACATTATTCGTAAATGCAGCACATAAAATTGGGTTATTTTTAACTTTTCAAATTCTTATTTTTCCTAGTTATTCTTCTTATTTGGCAAGTAGTGGTAATTGTTCTAAATAATTTTCCAACATGCTTATGTGAATATTCAGTGTAGATGCAAGAAACGTAGATGTTGAAAGAGTTAAAATAGAGTAGGCAACCAGAAAATGTTGACTGAAAATATGAGGCAACATTACCTAAAATGTCAAATTGAAGCATGCTAGTTTGCTTTTGTGCACCTGAAGTTGTCAGGGGAAGTCTGGTATAGGTGCAACTTCAACAAACTATAGTGAAATAGTTGAGGGTGGGGAGGTCCTTTGGTTTGGGATGAAGAGTCAGGTTTATTTTTATTTTTGAATCTATAATTAATGTAAAAGGCCCACTATAAAATTTTCGAGGGGTGATTTAGACAAGCCACATAAAAGCAAACACAGATGTGTAAAATAAATTTGAATAGAGTAGTTGTTTAAGGCATCTCAAAGATTGACACTTGAATTCCATTAGAAAGTGTTCCTTTCAAGCCATAAGGTCCAAAGTATGCATGACTGAACTGCCTTCCAAATGGCTTCCTTGGGGTTTTTCCACAATGTTGCATGACTTGTTTTTTGGTAAATCCCCAAAGCTCTTATCTACCGAAGCAGTGGTCCAATGACAATGGAACACCTATTCATCGCACCTCTTAAGCATCTATTAACCACCATCCTCCCTCTAAATGTCTATTATTGTCAAAATTTATTTTTTTATTTTTTATTTTTTTTCCCTGATAAACCATCTGGTAAAGCTCAGTTATGGCCCAAAGCTCAAACTAAAACTCCAAATAAGATTCCAGTTTCTACCCAACTGTGCCACATAGGATGACTTCACTCTGAAACTCTTCGCAACAAACAATCTTCAACATTCCCACTCAATCTCCTAATCTTGCTTTCTACAAAACTAATAGGACATCTATCTGTGCTTTCTAGCAGAGGTTTAAAGCTTCTCATGATAAAATCTAGATTTCAAGATAAAGCTGCATTGTTTACATCAAAATAACTACAAACCAAATCATCTTTTAGAATCTATATTAGCTTTTTGATAACTTAAACTTTTGGGCTTGATTGTAACTTAACAGTAAATTTATGCAATATTAGTTTTCTTTTTCATTGTTTTGTTTTGGTTTATTTTGGTATGTTGTTGTTCCTTTGAGGATTTCTTGTACTGCAAAAGGTGTGTATTGAATGTTCAATTATGGATAAATTTTTGTTTCTTATTAGAAAAGGAACTACAGAGAATGGCCTATCTACTTTCAGTTCAGTTTTGTTTTGTTTTGTTTTTTGTTTGTTTGTTTGTTTGTTTTTGATTTTGTTTGTTTTTGATTTTGTTTTTTTTTTCTTTTTAAATTCTGGCAACTTGTAAGTTTTTTAACTACTGTGCTTGGAATAATTAGTGGGTTTTTAGATGTTACAAAACATTAGGTGCCTGTTACTTTCTCTATTTGATTTTCTCAAATTTCTGTTCTCTGAAAAATTATATAGCTTCTTGAATGAATTGAGAAGATCATTTCTATAATATGTCTTGAATATCATTTATCTGGATGGTTTAGATTCATATATACAACTGCACTTAATGTTCTTGGAAAGGCAAGGAGACCTGTGGAGGCACTCAATGTATTTCATGCTATGCAGGTAAAGCACAACGATTATTATTAACTCTTTGCTCTTGAAATACACTTTTTTTAATTTTCAAAATTGAAAAGAGAGAAAAAAAAAAAAAAGAGATTAAAATTCTTTTGAGGAGGACGGTAACTTTGCTCATGGACCATTATTCTTTCTTTTCCTTTTCACCAGCAACAAATGTCCTCGTATCCTGACTTAGTAGCTTACCACTCTATTGCTATCACTCTTGGACAAGCTGGGCATATGAAGGAACTTTTTGATGCGATTGATACTATGCAATCACCTCCCAAGAAGAAGTTCAAGACAGGAGCACTTGAGAAGTGGGACCCCCGCTTGGAACCGGATATTATTGTTTACAATGCGGTGCGTAGTACTTTACAAGCATCGTACTTTATAAACTCATATTAAGGAATTGTTAATTTTCAAATTTTCAACATGAATTTGAATTTATTGAGAGGTTAGGAAAACCATCGTGGAATTATCTCTTTTCTCTTTGGATATCCATATTCTCGTACAAGTTGTAACTCTAAGCATAATGCTGTTCTCTTTGAAAGTCAAGCAGTTAGGTTGTATGCTTTATATTTGTTTATGTACATTCCAGTATGACTTTCTATCGCCACTAGGTTAGTAGGCTAAATAATTGATAGGATCATAAATGTATTCCAATATTCTGTCAATTAAGAAATTGTTGGGGATTCACTTCTTCTTGACTTTTTTAGATTTACTAATCAATATTATAATTGTTTATAACTGCACCTACATCTGAATTGTAATATGTAAAAGCTGGATTTTTTAAAAAAAAAAATTTAAAAGATATTTTTGATGATTCATATAAAGGTTCTTAATCTGTTGATTCGTTTAGTTCTTTTAAATTCCCCAGTATAATGGGTGAAACTCTGTTAATCTCATGTAAATGGCAATCATAGATTATCTTAGTTGTTATAGTTTTGTGTATATATTTACTTAGTGTAACGTTTGTCTGTGAAGGTCCTAAATGCCTGTGTTCAGCGGAAACAATGGGAAGGGGCATTTTGGGTGATGCAGCAATTAAAACAAAAAGGCATGCACCCTTCCACGACAACATATGGACTAGTTATGGAGGTAATTGTTCCTCTATTCTATTGTAAACTTGTGGTTGACTTCTCATTTAATTTTATTGTAGTGTACATTTTATAGAAAAAGATTTTTTTTGCATATAATATGCTTGGAACTAAAGAATATCATTATTTTTAAGGAACCAAGAAGAGATTAGACTTCGCTGAGAAAAGGTCCCCAAAAACTAATGGTTAACTAATTTACACAAAAAGTTAGTTATGGATCTTGTGCATTGTAGCTTATATGATTCAGGGACTTCATTTTCGTTCTGTTCACATTTTGGTCATGATGATTGCAGTAAATTTTAGACTCTGCAAATTGTAGCCTGATATATTTTTATTTGGCATAGTTATTGTGACATGATTAATATTTAGTAGTTTTAACTTTTAAGCAACATTCAATTGCATATGCCTGAGTTTATAGCTTTTACATAGCTTGTCTTCTCCTTGAATTTGACAGTATTCCCAACTAGTGAGGCAAGTTATAAAAAGTATAAACAAATAATATCACTGAAATATTTTATTGCTGGAGCAGGTGATGTATGCATGCGGCAAGTACAACTTGGTTCATGAGTTTTTCAGAAAAGTACAGAAATCTTCTATACCAAATGCTTTGACATATAGAGGTATCATTCTGGAATATAATTTAGCATATTATCGAACAATGTTTTTGTATAACAAGGGCTTATTGAATGTACAGTTCTTGTGAATACTCTTGGGAAAGAAGGTAAAGTGGATGAGGCTGTATTGGCTGTCCAGAACATGGAAAGACGAGGAATAGTAGGTTCTGCCGCTCTATATTATGACTTTGCACGATGTCTTTGTAGAGCTGGAAGGTGTCAAGAAGCATTAAAGCAGGTAGTTTCTGTGCTTATTCTTTTACAGTTTTGTTGCTTTCAAAATGGCATTTTGGCATATACTTCAGTTGTTGTGAGAAGAGTTTAAACGCTTAGCTCAATGAAGAGTTTAATTTAGCAAAGTAATTATCAATCATATATACTAAGTTCCCCACCTATGCTACAAATGTGATGTATGTGCAACAAATTGACTAAAGCTAAAAGATATGTTAGAATGGCTAGAGCAATCACAATGTCTGAACTACTACTATGCCACAATGGGAACACTGTTTTCTTATTTTTAGGGGAGAGTTGGGTTACATCTAGTGTAATTAATTCTTTTCACAGATGGAGAAGATATGTAAGGTTGCCAATAAACCACTAGTGGTAACTTATACCGGCTTAGTTCAATCTTGTCTGGACTCTGGGAATATTCAAGATGCGGAATATATATTCAGCCAAATGAAGGACTTCTGCTCCCCAAATCTTGTTACTTGTAACATAATGCTGAAGGCTTATCATGAACATGGAATGTTTAAGGAAGCAAAAGAGCTATTCCAGAAGATGGTAGAGGATGGTAATGATATCAGCAACAAGTCTGATTATAAGTTTCGGGTGATACCAGATATCTACACATTCAATACTCTGTTAGATGCATGCATTGCAGAGAAGAGGTGGGATGACTTTGAGTACGTTTTCAAAAGGATGCTGCAACATGGGTATCACTTCAATGCTAAACGCCATCTCCGGATGATATTGGCTGCTTCCAGAGCTGGAAAGGTAACACTATTTTTTTTTTCTCTTTCATGTTTTTCCATAGTATATGCCCATATGGTGTTTCATTTATTTTGATATTGGTATGACCTGCAGTTCATTGAATATGAACTGCAATATATACACCACCAAATATATGAACTTTAATTTACTTAACATCTTATTTTTCTCAGACTATGTCCCAGTGCTCTCTCCCTCTCTCTTTCTCTGCACATGAATTTTATACTATTTTTAACTGTTAGGAATCATGCATGGTTTTCAGGGTGAGTTACTGGACATAACTTGGATCCACTTGACGGAGTCAGATCGAATTCCACCGCCACCTCTCATCAAAGAAAGGTTTTGTACGAAGCTAGAGAAAGGTGACCATGTTGCTGCCATTTCCTGCATTTCCTATCATAATCTGGGTAACTTGCAGGAGTTCTCCCAGAAGGCTTGGTTGAAACTGTTGAAGGAAGATACCAATAGGTTCTCCAAGGATAGTCTTATTCGGTTAATTCATGAAATTAGCATTCTTATTTCGGGGAGAGACTGCCCGAATTCGGTTTTGGATAATCTTTTAGCATCTTGCAAACAACTTTGCAGGACTGGTGTAACAGTAGCTGACATTAAACGAACAGAAACGTTTTCTAGAACCCAAACTGATTCTGATTTGAAATTTCAATAAATTGTTAAACTGATTTTGATAAATGTATACCCAGTAGAAATTCTACTACTCAATGGTTGACCAATATATATATATATATATATATATATATTTGTCTCCGTGCGTGCGTGTGAATTATACTATCTTTTGCATTTTTCCGCTCCAGCCACCTTAAATACATTACATTTTTGAACTATTAACTTTTTTGTCTAATCTAATTATGTAAAAAAAAATTATCATAAATATGCCGAAATTAGCCATATACATTATTTTTATATTTTTAGCATATTAGTAAATTTAATTCTTGATCAAGAATCAAATTTTATATTGATTAGAAAAATATGTACACCTAAAAAAAATCAAGAAAAAAATTAATTTTCTCATTAGTCTAAAATTCACATTTATAGATTGTCTAAAAAAGAGAGAAAAAGAAATCGCATAATAAAAAAGTGAACTTTTTGTTAAAAATGATAATTATTTCCATTTGGTGGTAAATTGGAGCTATTAATTTGGTTCCATAAATGACAAAAACTCTCAACTTTTTTATTTTTTTACGTGATTATTGGAGCTATTAATTAGTACAATTTCCAAATTTTCCATCTTTAATATAATAAAAATTCCAAATCTGTTCATTTGAGTGCAGTGGACCCCAGCTGGGCAGGAAATACGACCGTTGTATACCCAACGGCAGTCCAAGCAACATTTAAATTTCAAAAATTCAAAAAACATGGCAGCCAGTAATAAAGAAAAGCTGCCACTTTCTCACTCAGTCTTGGAATTGGAGCTTTTTATTACATATTTTGCTCCTTTCCAGTTCCTTTTTCCAATTTCAAATCAAAACCACTCAATGAATTTCCAGCTCCCACTTCAAATCTTCGAACCCCTTCACACCTCTCTCTCTCTCTCTCTCTAATTCTTTCAAAACTCTCAAGTCTCTTTCCTTTGAATTTTCAGTGTTTTACTTGGTCTCTCTCTTTTTATCTCAGCTTTCGGTTTGATTTAGGACCGTCCATGATCTGTTAAGCATTTTGGTGGTTTTAAAAGCTGCATTCAAAAAATGAGAGAAGACAACCCGTTATCAGAATTCAGAGTCGTTAAAGCATCCAGATTCAGCAATCAAAATCAGATACCAAAACCTTATCAGAACGCGAAAGGAAACAGCAATTCGTCGAAATTGAGGTCTGCTTCTTCATGGGGTTCCCAAATTGTGAAAGGGTTCGCCGGAGACAAGAAAACGAAGGTCCAGGGGACGGCGACGGTGACGGTGACGGTGAAGAAACAGCCGTTAATGGGTTCGGACATGGCGAACCAGAAGAACCCATTTGTACCTTCCCATTCGAGGGTGAAGAGGTCGCTCATCGGAGACTTATCGTGCACGGCGAACCCAAGCCAAGTTCATCCCCAATCGTTTCCGACCCACCATCGGAGACAATCCTCCCGGGACTTGTTCATGGAGCTAGACCAGATGAGAAGCTTACTCCAAGAATCGAAGGAAAGGGAATTCAAGCTACAAGCAGAGCTAACTGAATGTAAGAGAAGCTCCAGAGTTGTTGATCTCGAGAGTGAGCTTGAGGTGAAGAAGAGTGAAATCGATGGCTTTTTGAGGAAAGTTGAACTCCTTGAAGAAGAGAAATCGAGCATTTCTGAACAGCTCTTGGCGTTAGCTTCGATTTCAGGAAGGGAAAAGAGCGATGATACGGTGCATAAAAGAGAAGAACAGGAAGAGATTTCAATGGAACCTTCTTCAAAGAGTGATCTGGAAATTGAGGTTGTCGAACTTAGGCGCCTGAACAAGGAGCTACAGCTTCAGAAGAGAAATCTTGCTTGCAGGCTTTCTTCTGTAGAATCCCAGTTGACTTCTTTACCAAAAGCTTCGGAGGTTTGTAGTTCCAACTTCCATATTATTAATATTTTTCATTTTCCCAAATTCATTTAGTTAAATCAATTAGTTCAAATTTATAATATTTATTTTTGAAAACTTGATTTATTTGAATATTCATATGTTTATATGTCAGAATGACATTGTGGCAAAGATCAAAGCTGAGGCATCAATGCTAAGACACACAAATGAAGATTTGTGTAAACAAGTCGAAGGTTTACAAATGAGCAGATTGAATGAGGTTGAGGAGCTTGCCTATCTGAGGTGGGTAAATTCATGCCTAAGAAATGAGCTGCGCAATTCATGCTCCAACAATTTGAGTTATGAAAAGCCAACAAGCCCACGTTCTATTGAAAAAGGCGGCAGTGAATTTGTTGAGTCTTTGTCTTGTGGAAGCGATGAGTACTTGGACTATAGTAGTGCAAAGAGATTAAATTTGATAAAGAAGTTGAAAAAATGGCCTCTGACTGATGAGGATTTGACAAACTTGGAGTGCCCAGATGGTGAATTGGATAAGCAGTGGGTTGATAGAGAGGAAGGAAGGAGTCCAAGAAGAAGACACTCCATTAGTGGATCAAAATGCTGTGCAGAAGATTTGGTTCCGAGTAAGAGAAGGCAGTCTGATGGCTTTATATGTGCAATAGAAATGGATAAGGAAGCTTCACAGCCGCTTGCTTCTCAAAAATATGACTTGGGAGTGGTTCACAGATCCCAGTTGTTTGGAAACTGCCATGAAACGAGTAAATTTTCAGCTTCTTTGGAAGTTGAGAAAAGAGCCTTGAGGATTCCTAATCCACCTCCAAGGCCTTCCTGCTCAGTTTTTAGTGGTACCAAAGATGAAAACTCAACCAAATGTCCCCCACCACCGCCTCCACCGCCTCCTCCACCTCCACCAAAGTTTGCACCGAGAAGTACCTCAGGAACTGTACAGAGAGCACCACAAGTAGTGGAGTTTTATCATTCTCTCATGAAGAGAGATTCTAAGAAAGATTCTTCAAATGGAGGAGTCTGTGATGCACCAGATGTTGCAAATGTTCGTAGCAGCATGATTGGAGAAATTGAGAACCGGTCGTCCCATTTGCTTGCAGTAAGTGCTTGCCCATTTCTTGTTCTTCCGTCTGTTGACACAGTTTGTTGTTGTCTGGCTTTTAAAACTCTGCTAGGTTGTAGAGAAGGGATTGGGAAATAAAAAAAAAAAAAACATTAAACAGTCTTTCTACTAAGTTGGGTTGGACTAGCTCTATGCTATATGAAAAGCCTAAATTTATTTTGTTTTTATTTTTATTTTGTTTTCGTTTGAGTTTGTCTTTTGTTATCTTTCCCTCTTGTCTTTTAGCTGTCAAATAGAGAAGAGTGAAGTCAGTTAATGTTTCAAATTAGTCTTAGTATCTCTCTCTTTAAGTTGATTCACTTCTTTATTATTAACAACTATGATTTCTTGTTGCTTCGTCTGTTGAAACAATTTGTTTTTTTCAGGCTTTTTATTAAAATAAAATAAAAAGATTAAAGAGTCTTTTGGGTTGGAGTAGCTATATGCTATATGAAAACACTATAGTTATTTTTGTTTTGTTTTGTTTTGTTTAGCTTTGATTTTGTTTTTGTTTATTTATTATTATTTTTTCCCATCTTCTCTTTGTGCTGTCAAATGAAGAATGAAGTCAGTTAATGTTGCAAATTTTGTCTGCTCTCTCTTTACCGTTTCACAACTTTATTATTAACAATATTGATTTCTTTTGTAGATAAAGGCAGATATTGAGACTCAAGGAGAATTTGTGAATTCGTTGATAAGAGAGGTTAATAATGCAGCTTATCAGAACATTGAAGATGTTGTGGCATTTGTCAAGTGGCTTGACGATGAACTTTGCTTTCTTGTAAGTTTGATCCCCTTCCATACCACCATAATCATTTTGATTTCCTAGGACTTCTTTTGCCAAATAACTTGAAGAAATTTGGTTTGATGAACAATGATAGATCTTTTCCAAGCATTCAGTATACCAAATACATAGATGAAACAAAATGATTGTCACTGGTAGAAGAACAAATATGGAAGGGCTAATTATTTTGTGCAGATTTGCATATAGTTTTCCACACCTTTCACCAATTACCTTAGGACTAATTGCTAATTAATTTGTGTTAAATATGGAAGAACAAATATGGAGCATGCCATTGTCCTCAATAGCCCAATAAGGATTGTGTTGCATAGCAAAGTTCATAATATAATTCTTTTGCGGACTTGAAGATTCTTTTGAGCCATAACTTTAAAAGATTATGAAGAAACTGAGATCTGCTCATTGTATATTCTCCTTATTATGCTTGCGTCATTATAAAAAGGTGGATGAGAGGGCAGTCCTAAAGCACTTCAATTGGCCTGAAAAGAAAGCTGATACATTGCGAGAAGCAGCATTCGGGTATAGAGATCTTAAAAGATTGGAGTCTGAAGTGTCTTCTTATAAGGATGATCTCTGCCTGCCTTGTGACATTGCACTAAAGAAAATGGTGGCTTTGTCTGAGAAGTAAGGACCTGAAATATTGTCTCATACATTTGCCTTTTATTTTTCCAACTAATATTTTTCCTTGTAATACAACATGTTCAAGTTGCAAATGCTTAAAAGCTTTTCCATACCACTTTCAGGATGGAGCGTACTGTATATAACCTTCTCCGGACAAGAGACTTTTTGATGCGTAACTGCAAGGAATTCCAAATACCCACAGATTGGATGCTCGACAATGGAATAATAAGCAAGGTTTAGTTCACTGAGGCTTTATCTTCATAGATTTAGTCCTATTTCCACATATTTATTTAGTAAAACATTGAAGCTCAGAAATTCTAGAGCTAATTATTTTATGTTTCATTTGGCAACTCTTTTTTGATACTGTCCCTTAACTTCTAAAACTCAGATGCTCATGATTTTTATTCTTTCTTCCTTTTCTGAGCTCTTGGCTTAAAAGTATGATTCAAGAAAATATTAAATATATGTTGCAGATAAAGTTTGGCTCAGTCAAGTTAGCGAAAATGTACATGAAGAGGGTTGCTATAGAGCTTCAGTACAAGGCGGCACAGGAAAAAGATCCTGCAATGGACTACATGTTACTTCAGGGAGTGAGATTTGCTTTCAGAATCCATCAGGTTTGCATTACAAAAAGCAATGGCATTTTTTTCTTATTTCTTTCCCTACTTTCAATGTAAAAAATATTCTATTCCCATGCTTAATTTTGTTGCGTAGAGAGGACAAGAAATTTTTTAAGAACAAAAAATAAAAAATAAAAAATTAGTAAAAGTTGAAACTACCAACCTTAGTAGAGGGCTGTTTTTCTTTTCCTTTATTTGTAGAAGAACCTTGAGAATGTTTCTTGCCTGAATGCAGTTTGCTGGGGGATTCGATGCAGAAACAATGCATGCATTCGAGGAACTTCGCAATCTTGCCCATCTTCTTAACAAGAAGTAGAGGCAATGATGTATATGGCAACAGTCAGTGATGGCTTACTGCCGTAGTAAGCATTATACTGGAAACAGAATGTACACATTTCACAGTGAGCCTAGTGTGTTTTCTTATGTTGATTTCTTCATATTGTGGATGTGCACAAAAAGGAAAAAAGAAAAAAGAGAGCGTTTTGTGTGGGGAAGAGATAGTAAAAGATTTTGGATTGAGTTTATATTATACTCAGCTTTTTTAATGTAAAAAGGAGAGAGAGAGAGAAAAAAAAAAGCAAAAAACAAAAATTTCATACTCAGTTCAACCGCGTATAGGACATAGGACATGCATGTCTTGTTACAGTTGACTAAACAAATAAGCTGTAAAACATGCACATTCTTCGGTCATTATTGTCAAAGTATTAATATTAAATATTCAATATTTTGGCTGAGTTTTTAACATGTTTTTATTTACGAAAATAACCTGTGATTTTGAAAGGAACCACATGTAATATATAGATAGATTATGATCTTTATCAAATAAAAAAATTTAATCAATTTTTATTACCAAAAGAAAATGGTTAGTTACAAACATTCTACTATCAAAATTCTAATAGAACATTGATAGTTATCACATATAATTTTATTAATAAATAAGTTATTTTAATATATAATATATATAAATAACCACATGTAGATATATGTTTACATGTCTCACATGCATGCAAGATCTATCATGTAGAGTCTATAACATACATGTGAGATGGAAGAAATTTTATACGCCGATTTTACTGAAGTATTTTCCAGTTTGAAAGATTCAACAAAGCTGAGTTTGCCAGCAAACTTGAGAGAAGTTCTATTTGTTAGGTTTTTTGTATGTGTTTTTTTGGTATAACTCATAGATATTTGGCTGATCTGACATCTTTTGTAGAGAAAAGCCGCCACCTGAAGTTGTTATTTGTTAAAGTTAGAGCAAGAACCATATTTCATGGAATTATCCAGCAATACCCGTATCTCCTTATCTTATATATACTAGGAATTATCCAGCAAAAATATCTAGACAGACACTAGGATTTTTTTTATTTTTTTATTTTTACCCAATCTAAACCAGATTTAGAATACTTATTTTTTGTTCGTTTATATGGTTGATTTTTTGGGACTTTTTTGGTGAATTGTCAGCATAGTCGACATGTTCCTCTACATCATATATATGTTTTTGGTAAAAGAAACTGCAATATAACGCACAAAAAACCTCCTAAAAGGAGGATTACAAAACCAAGCCACCTTCTTTGTCCATAGACAACATAGAGAGAATAGGAGGGATAGAGTCAACATAGAAAGAGTCAAAACAAAAACAACAATTATTAGCTGAGGAGAGTTTTGCAACACAATCAGCCGATATATTTGCTAATCTAGCATTCCACACAAACTCCCTAGCTTCCTTGTTTTGGAGGATACACCTCTTTCTTGCTTGTGCTGCACATCACAAAAAGGTCATATGTGTAAAGCAGATGTGAGACCGCGGGAGCATTTCTTGCCACTTTAATCCCATGTAGATTTCCTAATCTCTTCCCTCTATTCATGAAATGAGTGAAGACTTCCACACATAAAATGAACAAAATAAGAGGAGTAGGATCTCCCTGCCTCAACCCTTTATTCGGTTTGATAGCTCTAGATACATTACCATTAAGAAGGATGGAGAAAGTCACTGAATTAATGCAACTATAAATTAGCCTTTGAAAGTGCTCATTAAACCCCCACGCCTTCAAAACCCGTATAAGGAAATGCCATTCAACTCGGTCATAAGCCTTTTTCATATTCACCTTAAAGACCATCAATTCCTTTTTGCCTTTGTATTTTTTAACCTGGTGCATGACTTCATGTGCTATCACCGAATTTTCTGCTATCTATCTACCCTTCACAAAAGCTCCTTGATTAGGAGAGATTAGATTTTCCACCACAAAGCTCAATCTCGAAGCAATAATATTAGCCACCATTTTATAAACAAAGTTGCAAAGACTTATCGGCCGAAAATGATTAAATTTCCTACCTTTATCCATCTTTGGAATGAGAACTATGAAAGTTCGATTAGACGACTCCGGGATCCCTCCACAATGAAAACATTCTTTAACAAAATTGACCAACTAGTCCTTCACAATACTCCAATAGTTTCGAAAAAAATTCTCGGAAAACCATCCGGCTCGGGACTTTTTAGAGGATGCAAGTTCCACACACAATTTTTAATCTCCTCCTCCGAAGGAATTTTTGTCAGCAGAGTAAGTCACACTGAATTTGAGCCTGTCTGGTAGGATTTGATTCATCAGCCTGAAGAGATTCTAGTTCCCCTTCAAGCTCTCTTATTTTGCTATGAGCAAACCTAAAAACAGTTTTGTTCCACTACCGAATAGCATTAGCCATCAAATACAAGCTTTTATGCAGTCTATGTCCGTGCATGCTTCCTTTAGTGTCCGAGTTCTAAGCCTCCTGAATCACCTGGTTGCTAGAGCAATTCGAAGTCCAAGCTTGCAACAACCTGAAAGGGCGCTTATAATAGGTTTTCCTTTTAGCTGTGCATATCAAAATTGGATAATGATCTGATTGCTCCATTCTAAGATGACTGACTGAAGCCTCCGGATTATGCTCCAACCACAAATTGTCTACAATTTCCCTATCCAATCTTTCCAATATCTTGGCTTGCCCTTCTTGCTTGTTTTCCCAAGTAAAAAGTCTCCCACATAACCCCAAATCAATTCCACCCACATTGTGGATAAAAATTTTCAAAAAGAGTTTTCTTTTCCATATCCCATGTTCGCCACATTTTTCACAGTTAGTAAGAACTTCATTAAGATCCCCAAACATAAGCCAAGGCCATGTGAAATTATCAACAATGAATTCCACTTGATCCCAAAAATATCTTTTATTAGCTAAGTAGGGAGTCCCATGCCAAGCAAGGAACTCCGAAAGGTCTGAATTGTCAAAATCCCTCACCACCCTATGAATTATCCTCACAGAGCTATCCACAACTTCCAGACGAATTTCATCATCCCACATAAAAGTCAAACCACCAGCCCTACCCACAGGATCCACAAAAAAGAAATTACTGAATCCCAATCGACTACAGACTTTTTCCATCCACACCCTACCACATTTAGTTTCCATTAGAAAAATACAATTTGGTTTATGAGTTCTGAGTAAACTTACAAGGAAATTTATAGAATTTGATTGACCAAGTCCTTTGCAATTCCAAGATAAAAATCTTAAATCTGCATGGGGCGCATGATGTGGCCCACCGCCCATGTCTAATAAAAATCCAAGTGCCTCCTAGATGAAGGCCCTGGTTCATCAGCCATAGAATTACCTTTATTCTCCACAGATCTGCTTCTAGCACCTTGCCTCATTGCTTCCCTTTTCCATGACTAGGATCTACCATGCTGCCTCTCTGGATCATCATTACACTGTTCTGCAGGAGCTTTTGGTGTTTCCTCCTTTGATATTGAAATTCTAAAGGAGAAAGAGCTTTGCGATTCAATAGCAGCATTGAGATCCACCGTACCCTCTAACTGCAAACATCCTTAATTTGCAAAATAGCTCTTTTGGGCCGTATATCAAGGTCCAAAGTTGCGGGCCTCTTCCTATTAGAAAGCCTTATAGAAGTCTTCCCCTCATTTAGCTTAAATCTTGAAAAAGCCATATGACACAACCCAATATAAGACAAAAAGTCAGGGTCCAACCCATCTAAAGCAATCCTTTTCGGACTTTTTTTTGTGCCAAATTCTCTTAACATTATTTTGGCCTATTCAACCAATTGACTCAAATTGAAGCTTGGTGTCCTAAGGAGTTCCATCACCATTTTTTGCATCTTTACAACATTACCAATTTCTTGAATCTTCAGCGTTAATTCCAGAGAAGCCAACTCTGGACACATATTTTTAATATTTTGGTATTCAATCAAGGCGTCGACTTGTCTATCACGCCTTTCTGCACTGTCCTGTTCCTCAGTGTTTTCCAACAGAAGTGGCAGCAATCTCGGTTTCTGGACCCATTCATGCTCATCCTCCTCCTCCGGCAGCCGGTGCTCTATTCTTACCGGCGCATTGACAAAAAAAATGGTTTCTTTATTCTCTACTCATAACCACCGGCCAAGGAGTTTTGCTGATAAACCATTCGGAATGGTGACAATCACAAGTTCCCTACTATGGCATCTACTTGTAACATGATCAAGCATTCCACAGGTATAACAAAAATCAGAAAGTCTTTCCAGCTTGAATTGGATCCACAGATCATTTCCATCATTCCTCTCCATAAAGCATCCCGCCAACAAAGGATTTAACACAGTAATTTTTTCCCTGAAATGGAGAAACCGATTGGCTATCACACAACGTCTATTGATCGATTTTGGTGAATAGTTCCCACCTTGCCACCTATAAGGCAAGCAGTCCCTGGATTCAGTTACATAAGGGGAAGGCCATGCACCTGAAGAAAAAATGTTGAAGTATCGAAGGTAATCTCACTAAGTGCTTTATCTATTGGCCATTCTTTTAACAACATATGCACTCCATTAAGGCACCAAGGCCGATTTCTAAAAACCATTTCCATAACTTGGCTATTTGTGAAACAAAATTTGAAAAGATTCTCTCCCAATTTCTCGATTTTCACCTTGGCTTTCAGATGCCATATTTTTGCATTTATTTCCGTCATTGTAAATCTCCAGTAGCATCTTGTAGCCAAAACTTTACCTAGAAGTACATTATGGGCAGTAAAGATATCTTCCTCCCCACTCTGATGGAGATTAAGTTCTCTCAAAGATTCCTAAAGCATATTAACTTTCCCTTGAATCAAATCCATGAAACTAGAAAGGAAAGGGGAGCTGCGGGTAATAAGAAGGATTTCTAGAGAAGGATGGTAGATTAAACCTAGTTAGATCACCATGGAAAAATTACATAAAGATTCCTGAGTTGAACAGAATGTAAGTAGCTTTCCTTTGTTGGGACCACACCATCCTTGAAGCATTATTTTGGATATAGGCTAATAGTGGTTGGCTGGCTGTCTAGGTCACATAATCCCATATTCATTTTTTGGTGGTCTTTCTTGACTGACTACTTCTCTCTTTCTCTCTCTCTCTCTCTCTCTCTTTGTTTTGTTTAAAAAAAATAAAAATGAATATGTTCGAAGTGGGTCAAGTATGCAAAAAAAAATTTTTGTTTTTTTTTTTTATGAAAAGGAAAGTTCATATAAAAACCAAAAGAATGCTAGACCATTAGCTATTCAATAGTTGATTCCGCTCCAACAGAGATGAAACTCCTCCTGTCCTGAATTACAAGGTTAATCATCTCCTGTGGTAAAAATTCCTCAAGGATTTGACCACAAAAGTTGTTGTTAGCTGCCCATTTAGCACAAAAGTGGGCAAGACTATTACAGTTTCTCTTACACCAGCTAATTAAATTAAAATTGCTACATAAACTAGCTATATCCTTTAGAATTCCATCCGCTGACCAGTGCACACCCCCGCTATTTGTTTCATTTATACATTGCACCACATTCAAAGCATCACTTTCATAGCAAACAAATTTCCATTCCTTCTGAACACAGACCTCGATAGCATGACTGATTGCCCAGAGTTCTGCAATCATCGGATCCTGAGTGATAACCTTAAAGGAGTGAGTTTCCATAAGGTCTCCTTTCTCATTCCGCACCACCATGCTTAGATAGCTTCCATTACTTCTCATAGCCGCATCAACATTGATTTTTAGCAAGCCTCTCGGAGGAGGAATCCACACATTCATCCCCATCTCTCTCGGTTGCAGACCTCCTTGATGCGGAACATAATCATAAATGTTTTTGAATTCCTTGAATTTTTCCTTGACTGTTTTGATAGATTCTTCCACTGGAATATGAATGTCCTTGAAAAGAACTTCATTCCTAACCCACCATATATGATAAAAAAAAAACACACTGTATAGAATGAGATGAGTAGTGTTGTCCTCTGCATGGGGGAAGAGAAAACCTGGGTTCCATATCTTTTCCAGATAGGAATTGAGGTCATTATCCACATGGTCCTCCCATCTAATTCTCCAAGGGGAAGTAAACCACAGCACCTTAGCAAATTGACAATCAAAGAAAAGGTGGACTTCATTTTCAACGAAAGGGCAACCATGCAAGCACTTGTCCTCATTTAGGTGGAATCCTTTACGAGATAAATTCTATCTCACAGTAAGCCCTTTATTTGTCATCTTCCACATAAGGAATTTATGTTTCTCATGAATTTTACTCTACCAAAGTCTTTTCCACCAAGACCATTGTCCATCTCCACCAAGACCGTTATCCATCCAATAAAAGGATTTCACCGAGAAGGTCCCATTTGTACTTCCCATCCAAACCAACCTATCATCATCCATTTTATTTGTCCAGAACATTTTTCTGATTCTCTTCACTGAATCAACATTGAGCAGCTCATTTAGCATGTTTAGATTTCATTCTCCATTATCCATCAAAAGAGATTGCACCATCCATGCTTTTGTCTAGCATTCTCATTTTTGGGGATTGGTTTAAACTCTGGGAGATTAGGGACCCAAGGATCCTCCCAAAAATTAATATTGCTTCATTTTCCCACTTTAAATCAAAGACCTTTACTGAAAGAGTGTCGAGTATTAAGAATGGCCAACCACACACTCGAGCAGGTTTTCTTCTTCCTACAATGCATAAAAGTATGGTGAGGAAAATACTTCTCCTTCACGACCTGAACCCATATTTTACCATTGTCTTTGGCCAAAGAGCACCCCACTTTTCCAAGTAAAGCTGAGTTTATCTCACTCATTTTCCTCAAGACTAAACCACCGTGGCTTTTAGGCTTACACACATTATCCCAAGCAACAGGGATCCATCCTTTTTTCTCCTTTGCATTCCCTCTCCATAGAAAGGCTCTT
This sequence comes from Ochetophila trinervis, assembly GCA_003254975.1. Lineage (NCBI taxonomy): Eukaryota > Viridiplantae > Streptophyta > Magnoliopsida > Rosales > Rhamnaceae > Ochetophila > Ochetophila trinervis. The sequence continues at coordinate 95,763 of QANX01007830.1, forward strand.
GAACTCTTGTCCACCAGCTTACAAATGTCCGAAGGAACCTTACTCATTGACATGAAATATAGGGGCATTGCTGACACTACATGCTTTACAAGAGTGGCCCTTTCGGTTTGAGAAAGGAGCTTTGCTTTCCAGCTTTCAAACCTAAAAGTCATTTTTCTCACCATAGAATCGAAATCCTTTCTCCGATGCTTATTTGGGAACAAACTATTTCCCAAATATTTAACCTCCCATTCCATCTCTTTCATATTGAGATAGCTTTTGATAGCTGCTTTTTGGCTGCCACATATATTTTTTGAAAAGAAATAACCAGACTTCGCAGGGTTAAAGCTTTGCCCAGTCCTCTCACAGAAACTCTCCAAGCAAGTGATGACTTTTGAGGCTTGTTCAACGGAAGCTTTGCAAAAGATTAAGATATCATCAGTAAAGAAAAGGTGAGTGATGGGTGGGGCAGTTCTTATGACTTATCTCAAGTTTATTGATCATATGGGACAGGATTTCCAAAAAGATGACAAATAGGATAGGGGATAGTGGATCCCCTTGCCTAATTCCTCTTTCCATTGGAATATTACCATAAGTGGCGCCATTGAGAAGCATTTTCACCCTCACAGAAGAAATGCATCTAAAAATCAACAATTTGAAATTATTGTCAAAACCAAAAGCTTCTAAAATATCCAGAAGAACATACCAGTCAATTTGGTCATATGCTTTATGTAAATCAAACTTAATGCCCACAAAACCTTTGGCTCCTTTCTTTAACTTCATAGAGTGGATAATTTCTTGCACCAAAAAAGAGTTCTCTCCAATCCATTGGCCAAGAACAAACGCCGATTGGTTAGGAGAGATGAGACCATGAAGCAGAGGGCGGAGACGGCTAACTAAAATCTTTGAGAAAATTTTGTAGAGAGTATTGCATAAAGCAATTGGTTTAATTTGATTAAAAGTGGTGAACTGAGGACTTTTCGGAATAAGAACAATAAAAGAGTCATTTAGACATTGAGGGAAGACTCCATGACGGAAGATGTTCTGAATTGTAATTGAAACACCATTGCCAACTGTATCCTAAAAATGCTGGAAAAAAAAGAGCCGACATCCCATCCGGACCAGGAGCCTTGATGGGATGGAGGCTCTTGACAGCTTTGAGAACCTCATCTCTACTAGGGATACGCTTGAGAATAGCATTCTGGTCCTCTGTAATAATTGGCTGAAAGAACAGATTTACGGGCTGATCATGGTTTATGGTCTCTGCTCGAAAAAGATTAGTAAATTCCTTGACTAGAAAGTCACCTATCTGATTTCTGGTTTCCATCCAATCTTCTTCATTGTTTTTCAGGCTGGCAATATAAATTTTTCTTCTGTTGTTTATAGTGGAAGCATGAAAAATCTTGAATTTTGATCTCCGGCAATCAGCCAGAGTTCTCTAGATTTTTGCCTCTTGATAATCTCCTGGCGATTCAACCATTCACTCAACTTTTCTTGAGCTCTCCTCTCTTGGTTAATAATATCTTCAGTCGGTTGCAAGCTTTGGAGCCATTGGATTCTGTCTTCAAAAAACAAAATTCTCTCCTTACACATACCAAAAGACTCCTTGTTCCATCTTGTGAGAGCCTTCACAGTGTTGATTAGTCTTCTCCCAATTGAGGTTCGTCTCATGGTACTTGGCTGACTTGAGTTATCTTCCCAAGCCCGTTTAACAACAGTGTGACACATCGGATCCCTTGTTCATATCTCTTAGAATCTAAAGGGCCTATGCAATTTCGATTGATCAAGGGCCAAGTTCAAAACAATTGGGGCATGGTCTGACTGGAAGGTAGGAAGATGAGTGACCCCTGCATTTTCAAAGGTGGTTCTCCAAACCGCACTCGTAATAACTCTGTCCAAACTTTTCCGAATGTTTGCAAAACCTCCCCTCTTGTTACACCAAGTAAATGTGTTGCCACTAAAACCTATATCAAGGCCATCAACCTCATCCATGAAAAATTTAAGCCAGAAATTAGTTCCATTTGTTACTCTATGACCACCACTTTTTTCCTCCTGAGTCATAACCTCATTAAAATCTCCAATGCACGCCCATTTCGCTTAACCATCTTTAACAAGGGAACAGAGAGTGTTCCAGAACTCCCTCTTGTCAGCTCTGTCATCCGGCCCGTAACAAGCCCAGAGGGTGCAATGGTCTCCTCCACTAATCGGGATCTCCACCCTAATAATCCATTTATACTTGAAAATAAGTTTCCAACCCAACCGATCATTCCACAGGAGAGTGATACCACTTTTCCAACCTTCTGCTTCCCATATCTCTAGCTTGTCAAAACCCAAAATATTTTTAATTTTTTTCCATTCTTTTTCCTTTTGCTTTAGTCTCACATAAGAAAACTCCATCTAGCAAATGTTTCTGAACGCAGCCTTTTAAGGCTTGAACTGCTATGGCTTTCCCCAATCCACGGCAGTTCCATGAAAGAATTTTCATGGCTGACTTGGGGGCGTGGTAAGGCCTGCCTCCTCAGCCATCAGATTTTTCCTTTGAGTTTCCCCTTGTCGTACGTTGCATGTTCCTGTTTTAGCTGGTGAAATGCAGGTTGTTGATGGTGATCCTTTCCTCCTTGCCAACTGTTTTAGTTTTAAGTGTGGGGACAACGGAGATTTAGGAAATGCCTCACTTCTAATCAACGGGCCTACAATTTCCACTGGACTCCTCTTTGTCTTCTTTTCTTTAGGGCCCAAAACATACACATTTGCTGGTCCATTTTCAACTTTATTTGGACTCACAATAGTCAAGTTGTCCAATAAGTTTGTATTGGGCCTAGCTTGAGATGAGCTTTCTTTTAAAGACCTAAATGATCTCTTCTGGCCCACTAACTTGATATTTTGATTAAGACCAACACTATCAGTTTCATGAGAAAAGTTTTCTGCGAATTCCCTTTCCTCCACCTACTCCGATTGATTCATATTCTCCGTGATTTTTGTCTCTTGGAAACTGCTTTGATTTCCCTTAGACTGAATCTTGAGCCCAGCGTCAACTTCCATCTTCCCGTTTAGGTCCTTATTCCAGCTTTCAGTCCTTTTGCAACTATCTGCCCCATGATGTGACTTTTCACCGACTCGAAAGACTTCCTGAATCACTGTGTCAGAGCTATCTGGTTCTCTCATCTCTCCGACATCCTCCCCATCGGACTGAACCTTCTCAACCTCTGATCTGTTCATCTTATCCAGGTTGGTGTCCTCTGAGAAGCTATCAAAATGTTTGGTCCTCGGATTTTCAACTCTGCGAAGCTTATCGCCATCTTTCACGAGGAGAGCAGCTTCCACTTCAGCTCTGATCCAGGGCCCAAAAAGGTCCCTTAAAATCTCATGGGTTGCTTTCTTCTTCGCCATACAACTTCCTTTAGCATGTCCTAGAATACCACAATGATAGCAGAAATCAGGGAGTTTTTTCATATTTGAAGGAGATCTATTGGCCTCCCTGCCCCAGATTGTGGAAAAAACCCACTGGTATCAGGTTCCTCACATCCACCTCTACTTGAATGCGTAAGTATTTTGTTTCGATTATATTGGTTCTAGTAAATTATTCATACCTTATTAGCTTGTTGAAGAAAGAGCTAATCAATTCTGCATTTTTCTTTGTCATAAACTGAAGTGGTAATGCCTTAATTTGTACCCAGAAAGTTGTAAAATCGAAGCAGATGTCACTTAAAACACCTTCTGGTTACCATTCCTTGAGAAGTAAGTGAGCCTTGTTGATGGTCCATGGTTTCCGGTTCCACATCCTATTTCTATCATAGGTGGACTTGAAGGTGGAAAGAAATGTGTTTTTTGCCACCTCCTCCACTTTAGGAACTTCCTTAGTGAACCAAATTCTTTTAACCACCATAAAAACTTTATTTGATGACATGGTTTTTTCCGAAAGAATTTTTCCTGCCAGCGTTATACCAGTCCTTTTTGTTGCCTCTTCTCTTTCCGCCTCAAGACTTAGTTGTGGAAGACAGTCCATGATGAAGCAGCAGCTCAATCAGTTGAAAATCCACTATATTGGTGTCCGAAACAGCAATGGCCTTCATTAAGAAAGAAAAGCTTCACTTAAGGAAGCAAATTCGAAAGAAATCAATACGATTGCATCCGGTGATTTCTTGCAATACTGTCTAGCAATGCAAAAATTCATGTTATTGACAGGCTCTGTTACACACAAAAGTAGCATGAATTTATATATAGATTATTATTTAATTATGTATGATGAAAATGGTACGATCTGTTTCCATATAAAACATATAGCGTACGTAGACTATCTATTTTGTTAGTTTTTCTTTCTTTCTTTTTCTTTTTGCTAAGAATCTATTGTTAGTTAATATTTTCATATTCGTAATCGTTATATATTTTTATTTCTTAGATGAATAGAACTTCAACTTTAATTTTAAATTGTAAGTACTGTTAAAATTGTTTACTATATGTTAGCTTAATATTCGTAGTTGGAGGTATAAAATAGATAGAGCTAATACAAATCCGATACAAATTAAATGTTGCATGTTAAAATTAAGCACAATACTAGACACTGTGCTTACAACAACATATGTAAACATACTTCTTGAATTTTCCACAGACCCATCTAGCTTCGTCCAAGAATGCTTAGCAAATTAAACTTTAGAATTATATACTAACTCATATATTACACTAGAACCAAAAACTACTTTTACCTTTAATTGTAGAGTTAATTATATTTTAGTATCCTATAATTTGGGTACATTTCGACTTTAAATTTTTAAAATTTTCAATTTAAACTTTTAAGTTTTAATTTATTTTGTTTTAATCGTATTGCATTAACGATTTGAGGGTATGTTAAAGGTAATCTTTTTTAAATAGCCTAAACAGCATTAAAATAAAATTAAAAGACCTAAATTGCATTAAATTGTATTTTTATATTATTTAAATATGACTTAATCACTTTTGATCAAAAACTTGAATTAGACCAAAATACAATAAATTGAAACTTGAAAACTGAAATTGAATTGTTTCAAATTTGGAAACCGAAAATTCAATTTTCCAACCTATAGATCCTAAAATGTAATTAACCCTAAGCTGTATTACCTCCGACTTGGAACTCCAAATTCTTACAAGCACGAAATGACCCAAATACAAACAAATAATGGTTGGAGGCAGCTTTCTTTTTTTCTTTAAAAAAAAAAAAGGAAAGAAAAAATTAGTTGCATTTTGGTTTTCTTCAATTGAAGATGTTGCAATTGAGACCTCCAATTTTAAGATGTTCCTATTTGGTGGATTGTAGCCTTTATTTATTTATTCAGTGATTCAATTGTCACAAAAACAATACTCTACATAACTTAGCAAAGTGTAAGGCATCTAATTTTGTTAGTAAAGTTATCAAATAACTTTGTTGGTAAAGATCGCAACTCCTACTCTATAATTATATTAGAGATTAAAAATCATAATTATTAAAGATCCATTTGTTATGCAGAATAGGACAAGATATATTTCAAACTAACAATAGAATAGAATTTGATAGGATGAGATGAAATAAATTTAAATCCAATCATGTAAATTGTTTGGTATCATTCAGATTGGACTAAATTTAAATAATCTATTTATTATTATTATTTATCCTACTATTACAAATTTACAAAGTAAACATAGTCAATTAAATTAGATAAATCTAATCAAGCACAGCTTATCCTATTATTTTTTTCATTTAAAAATAAAAGTCCGTCTCCATTCAAAAACCAGCTTTGTAAGTTATCAGAAAAATAAAAAAATAGAACTGCACTCGCAAAACTTGGATTCAAAACTCCATTCTCATCCCTAACCACATAAGCTAAAGCAGCTTTTCCATTGATAAATCCGGCATCAATATTCACTTTGAGCCAACCGTGGGGTGGGGGAGACGATTTCTCAGTGACCGTGACTGCCATCGATTCATAATCTCCCTTCCGCAGCACTAAAAACTCTGAAACTGATCTGTTAAAAATTGCTGCACAAAAATTTTTACATTTGGAATTAATCACATCATTACTTCTTCTCCATGTAAAGTATAGCAAAGCTGTTTATAAAGGTCACGAAAGAATCCCTTTCCAATACTCCATTGTAAACATTCACAGGAAGATTAATGCAAAATTTCATCAGTTCCTGAAAGTGAGCCAGATTCCAATTCTCCAATCTACACCCCCAAAAACTTGCAAAAGCTAAGCATTGGATCCCAGGACATCTAAAAAATAGGTGAAAATATAATTTCTCTTCTTGACCACACATAGGGCGTGATATTTCTCTTCTAATTTCAATAACATCAACCCCTTCACAGGGCTTAGGAGTACATTATCTAAAGCAAGGATCCATGGATCAAGCCAAGTGTTAATATCACACTCATTTCTTAACTTGTAACAAATACCTTTCTTTAAAAGTTTCGCAGCCTTAACAATCCCTTGCCACACCACCGAGCTATTTATAGGTATCTCATGCTCAAATAAGCTCTGTCCTTTCAAATATTTGTTTATGAGAATGTCAGTCCAAAGGGTTTCATCCCGATTGCAATCTTTCGAGAAAGCTTGGACATAAGAGCAAAATTCATATCATAGAAACGGTGAAAGCCTAAGCCGCCCAAAGCTTTAGGCTTACAAACCTCTTTCAAAGCTTTAAGAGCAAGGAAACTTTTAGAATTAGGCTTAGATTCCCACCAAAATTTCCAAATCATAGCACCCATACCAGAACATACTCCTTTGGGAAAAAGAAATGTGAACATCAAGTAGGAAGGAATAGCTTGAGCCACTGCTGTTATAGAAGCCACTGATGGTATGCAATTTATATATATTTTATGTACCTTAATATTTAATGTGAGTATGTTTTATTTATTTAAAATTAATTATTTTGTATTTTTCTATGTTTTAGGTGGATTTAAGCTTAAAGAGATAAAAAATTGAAGAAACAGTGGCAAAATCGTAATTAAACAGAAAATGAAAAAACAATAGCAAAACCGTAATTAAGCAGTTTTTGGCATCAGTTGGCAACAAGCACAAGGGTCGTTTTTGCGCGCTTTTGCAACTTTTTAACCCTAGATTTTAGTATAAATATGTTTTATCATTGTTGTAAAATGATAGCCGTTTTTAGAGCAATAACAATAAAAGAATTGAGATTTCTAATAATTATGAGTAGTTAAATCTCTCTCTTGGGTAAGTATTATTCATTACTAAAGTACAAGGTATGAGACTTAGTTTACAAGTTTTAATTCAAGTTTAATTATTCAATTTGTGTTCTTTCAATTTATTTGTTTATTATTCAATTCTCTTTTAATTATAATTTGGATCCGTTATAATTATTTGTGGATTGAGTATTTGCTAATTAGAGTTCAATCGTATTGAATGTTCTATGGTTAGTAGCACTTTGATTTTGACAATTACGAGCCAAGTTTTTGTTAATTTCTTAGAAGAACACAAGGTAGATTAAAGCTTTACAACATTTGTAGGACTTGTTTATTGTTAGGTGATCTTGTTTTTAATGTTTTTCTGAATTGATTTAGGTCACGTTGATTCTAGGTATTTCAGAATTAGGATTAGTTTACGATCGTATCTGAACTAATTAATTGTTGTGATTTAGAATAAAATTGGTCGTGCTATTTTATTTAATCCATTATTGAATGATTATTGAGAATATATTTGTGTCTGTAATCACCTGTTCTTTAGTAATTGAAGATACTCTGACCCAAGATTTTCTCTAATTGTTATTTCCAATATTTTTAAATTGATTTCTTTAATATTTGAATTTGCCAACATAAAACCCCCCATTTTTATTTTTTAAGTTCAGGAATTTACTAGGATAGAATTTAAATTGGAATTCAACGCAGTCCCTGTAGATTCGACATGAACTTGCCACTACTATAGTTCTGGTAGATTCAGTATTATAATTTTAGTATTTACAATATACATCAGCCACCTTGCTAGCCTTCGAAATGAGGTGGCTATTCCAACCTTGAAGCCTTTCCTTAGCTTTATCTTTCCAAAAATCAAAGAGTTGCCCAAGTAACTTGTATTCTAATTTAGGTCTTTTAGACCAAGCATTTCTTTGATAGATCTTCTAATCGAACACTTTGAATGCTTGAAAAAAAAAATGCTAGATTTTTCAGCATTTATCTCTTGTCCAGCCCAAGCACAATAGTGAGAAAGACAACTAGCTCTGCTTCGCGATTTCCAGCTTAATTTATACATAACCAAAGGTCATTCGCATACATGAGATGGGTTATTGCAGAGCATTCTTGTCCACTTTAATTCTATTAAGTCTTCCATCTTGTTCTACTCGAGCAAAGAGTCTAGAAAGAAATTCTGCATTTAGGATAAACAATAAAGGGGATAAGGGATCCCTTTGTCACAGGCCACAATGAAGACAGAAAGATTCAGTAGTGTTACCATTGGCAAGAATAAAGTATCGCACTGTTGATAAGTGGCTTCTAATAATTTTCCTAAAATCCAAACTGAAGCCCCATATATCCAAAGCCTTATCCAAGAAAGTCCATTCTAATTTGTCATAAGCTTTTTTTCATATCAACTTTTAAAAGCATAAGGCTATTTTTACCTTTGTGATGTTTGATTTTGTGCATAATCTCATGCGCAATAACTAAGTTCTTAGCATTCTATCCTTTTCTAACAAAAACTCTTTAATTAGAAAAGATAATTTTTTTTCTAGAACACAACTGAATCTACAAGCCAAGATTTTTGCAACTACTTTATACCAAAATTATATAAATTAATTGGCCTAAAAATTGCATAAATTTATTTCCAATTATATTAATGAATGGGTCTATATTTTATAATTGATTGGAATCCCCATGCTTGAAAAATGAAGGAAAATGAAAAGCTGATTGGAACCCAAGATACAAAAATGAAGCAGTCCCAATCTGACCACCCCTTTGCGTGGGATATGTTATCCGATCTTCTTCTTTTTTTTTTTTGAATGTATGTTATCCGATCTTTAGCCGGTCTATTTTACTCTTCAAGATTTGTAATTAGCGTGCCATTATGTGACGCCAAACGTAAGTTAAGGACTAAATTTGTACAATTTAATTTGTATCCAGCAAACATGCGCTAAGTTATAGAAGGTTCAATGTATTATGCCAAATCAAAAATAAAAGTTCAATTTGGTGGCTTAAAAATTGAAAATTTAAATTGTAGCGTCTTAAAACTAGAGGATATACTAAAATATAATTAATAAAAAATTGAGTTATTAGCTCTCTTAGTCCCTTCATTATTTTATTGCATTTTGTTTCCAAAATTTTTTTTGGCAATTAAATTTTTTTGTGCATGTTGGTCTTTAAACTATTTTAAATCTACTTTTTAGCAGATTTGTGACTTGTAGATTCGGTACACTTGATACAACATATGAGGGATTTATAAAGTTGCATAATTTTGTCTGTTTTAGAAGGTTCAATGTATTATGCCAAATCAAAAATAAAGGCTCAATTTAGTGGGTTGAAAGTTTAAATTGTAACGTTTTAAAACTAGAGGATATACTATAATATAATTAATCTAAAAAAAAAGTTATTAGCTCTCTTAGTCCCTTAATTATTTTAATGCATTTTGTTTCCGAATTTTTTTATTTTGGCAATAAAATTTTAATTTTTTGTGCATGTTTGGTCTTTAAACTATTTTACATCTACTTTTTAGCAGATTTGTGACGTGTAAATGCAGTGCACTTGATACAACATATAAGAATTTTATAAAGTTGTCTGATTTTGTAATAGCACTGTGGTAAGCGGACTGCATACTTCAAAAATACTGAAAATTAGATTAAACATAGTTTAATAACCAACGTACATTAAAAACTGAAATACAGGAGCACAGTGCCAAAAACGAAATCTTAGAGATCAACTCATTAAAACCTGATAATTAAAAGGGTATAGGTGCTAAAATGCTTAAATAATAATCAGAAAGAGTGTGTAAAGATCTCTAAAAACAGAAATGGAAACCTCAAAAAAAGGCTTAAATAATAATAATAATATGATGTATATGTCAATATTTTAATCTCCCTTTTGAGCTAGATATATCAAAGTTCAATGTTATATTTTGTAATTTTGGCATAAAAAAAAAATGGGCATATGATATAAGTCACATTTCGCTTGTTTTTGGAATTTCAAAAGTCAGATGTTCTTTTCGAACATAAAAATAATCATACAGGTTTTCATTTGGGACTTTCTAAGCCTCCGTTTGGCTGGACAGACTTCTGTTTGGTGCCCAAAAGCTTGTGAGCGTATGCATGTATGACGTATCTGCAAATGGCGTTCGCTGAGTGATTGGAGGTGCTGCAAAATTTATATGCATGAGTGCGTGGTTTAATGTAATTTGTGCAGGAAAAGAAAAATATGAAATGGAATATAATAGTGGTAAAAAATACACCACTAGAGTAATGATTAAAGTTGGAGAATGAATTGGAGGATAGGAAAAAGAAAATGTGGCTTCACAAATTAAAGCATATTTTAAAACCTCTCTCAACCACTACTACTTGTCCACGAGTAGAAAGTGAGGCCTTGGTCTCCCTAAAGATAATGTGTGGACGAATAAAGAAATGTCTCGCCATATAAGTGTCAGCCCTTATATCTTATCCCTTAAACAATCAACAATAACAGGAAAGAGTATCTCACGATTAAATTATATACATTAAAGAGGGGGAAAAAAGTTATGGTAATTCACTATTTGATATACTTTTTTTTGGTAAAATCCACTATTTGATATACAGTCTATGGTAAGTTTGGCTATTTGATGATTAAAGGTTAAGGTTGACTCTGATAATGGTTTTATCCAAAAAAAAAAAGGCTCTGTTGGATAATCTTTTTATTGTGAAAAGGTTAACTTAAATGCTAGAAAAGTAGTCTGTCTTTTATATCTTTTATATGAGACGTTAGTCGTAAATTCTAATAAATACTTTATTATCGATTTTTTTATTGGGTCAATTATTAGATTACTTTAATTATCTCTAATCATGATAAATATTATAATTTTAAATGCAAAATTACATGTCTTATAATGTATGTTACAAAAAAAATATTTCAATCATATTATTACTAATAACATGGTGTTTTTAAAGTTTTGATGGAAACTAATAAATATGAGTTAATGCTAACTACACCTTCTTAAAGTCGATGCCATTTCAATCGGATTCTTATGATTTGAAACTATTGAACCTCGATCCAAGTTATTTGATCTCAAATGTTTAAATTTGTAAAAGAATATATTGAAATTGAATTATATACTATAAACAAAACAATGTGAAGAAATATAAAGACAAAATCTACGACACAACACCAAACACTCATGTGAAAAATATAAGGACAAAATCCGTTGGACAAAGTCCAACAAAAATAATAATTTGAAATGTTGATATTGTCAATTTTTGAACTCAAGACTTTAAATTCTGATATCATATTGAACCACAATCCATACTACTTGATTTTAAAAATTTAAACTTGTAAAAGATAAATCAGAATCGAATTATATTATAGCTCCAAAAATTGAATTCTTAAATATACCATTCAATGATAAAAAAGGTATAATTATCATTAAAAAATCAGCTCAACTTTTACACCTACAGCTCTGAAAATTGACATTCAAATTATAATATACCATTCTATTGTATCGTATGATCTCATACAGCATAGCAGAGAGCCTATAACCTAATGCATATGATACTATCAGGGTATATATATACATATAAGTAAAACAAAAAACACATTCACTACAGTAAAATTGGCCGCTGATGAAATCAAAATAGGCATACACATGTCGCTGCAAGAAAAATCTAATTCAGTAAAATTTTTTAGTATAATTTTTATCCAAATTATCACATCTTGAATAATTACAAACATTGGCTCAAAAGTGTCACTTTTAAGACTCGTTTGGTATATTATATTGTATTAAATTGTATTATATTAGATTGTTTTGTAATGTACTATATAATACATCCCATATATTTGGTGCAAAATTATATTAATATATATATATATATATACAATATGATGTTTAATATACTAAGTATTTTATTGGATTATTTTATTAATATTTAAAAAATTTAACTTTTAATTTTAATTTTTAACTTTATAAAAAACTTTTAAAATTTTAACTTGTGACTTAAATTTTAATTTTTTAACTTTTATTAAAGTTTTTAAATTTTAATTTTTAACTTTTATAAAAAAACTTTTAATTTTATTAGAGTTTTTAATTTTTAATATTTAAATTTTTATTACTTATTATTGACAAATTTTAAAAATATTAAAAATAAATTAATAGTACATATAACTTAGATTGTAAGTTTAACTTTTGCTCTCTTATTTTAAACTTAGCTAGCAAAAATTGTAGATGAAACAATAAAAATTACAAATATAATCTAAAATGATGATATAAAAGAATTATATATTTTCAATACTAACATATTTACCATGTGGCTAACAGAAAAAATAAAGAATAAAAAAAAATCAAAAATTTGAAAGTGGATATACTCCAAGAAAAAGAAAAAGAAAATAAAAATCTATATAAAAAAATCTACATGTGCAAAAAAAAATAATAAAGTGTATTATTTAATGCAAAATAATTTTGGTGTATTAATAATACATCATATTTTATATTAAAAAAATAAAAGTGTATTATATAATCCTATACAAAATTAATATCAAACACAGTAGTAACTAAAAATAATACATTACATCTAAATAATACATCTCTATACATGTTACCAAACGAGCTCCTAAAGTATTACTTAGTGCGAGCGCATATATATATATAGAAAAATTCTACAATTTCATTTTATAAAAATAAAAATTGTCACTAAAAATATATTTTTCATAACAAATATAAAAATATTGTCATTGATAGTTTATTTTTAGTGACAATATTTTTAAATTTGTTACTAAAAATATACTTTTAGTGGCAATTTTTATTTTAATAAAATAAAAACATCCTCACTGTAGAATTACTCTCTCTCTCTCTCTCTATATATATATATATATATTGGTGAATAGGTATTGCTTAATTAGTATAGTATCGCATATATTTAATGATATCTTTATAAATAAAAAAACCTCATAAGGCCTCTTAAGATTTTCCTTGATGAAATTAATAAACCTATAGTTTAAAAAATGACAATTTAAATTGATTATCAAAATAGAAGAAATGCCAGTTTTCAGCTAATTAATTAGTTACCAAATTTATCTCATACAAATAGATGCTTTTGACTAAATTTGACAGTCTCACATGTCCAATTATAATCCAAAAAAAATATCATAGCCCAGTAGCATATTTGATATATCGAGAAAACTTCTGTTAGTACGTATTTGAATTTACCATGTGCAATTGTTAATGAGTTGTTAAGAAGTGCATTAGAATTCGAACTTGTCTTTTTTTCTTTTTTTTGTGTGAATAAGTCCATTATAACCTGTTATAGACTCGTTAGGATACTTTTCAATATACACTAATTCTTTCCAATATGACACAGCAGGCTAAATTGAGAGGAATCCAAAACCCAAAAGGACAAGCACTCAGAGAAAATCTAAGCAAATTTTTATAGGTCTATGATTGGGTTTTTTCCTACTATTTGGCTTTTTAGGTCTAAACAGTTCATTCATATGAGAAAATCAATGCAACTTGAAGTTTTATCCCCAGCACAAAAAGCAAGCCAAGAAATTAAGCAGACCTTTGCACCTTAATAACTAACTCTAAAGATGTAAACACTCGAATCCAGATGTCTAAATCAGCATTCAAAAATTGAAGGAAGAAATGCAACATTTTAATTGCCCCAAAACATCATCAACAACTAGAAAGCCATTAAAAGCATTTCATAATCATATATGTACTGTGCATCCTCAGTATTCATCGCCAAATAAAAATACATAACCAGAAGTCCAAATACTTTACTTTTTTTTTTTTCTCCTTTTAGCTGAAAACCCAAAAGTCTAACACTTGCAGAGCTACACAACTTGCTCAAAGATCCACCATTATAAACACACAAGAAGAAAAAGAAAAGAAAAAAACCTAGCAACAGTACACCAAATAAAGCTTACCCAAAATATATAAAACAACAGCGCACTGGTAGTAGTAGTACAGCTGGCTAGTTGAATACTGAGAGTGGAATATTCATAGAGGCCCCACCAGTTGATGATGAAGAAGAAGCTCTCACAAGCAAACTCCCAGTGGTTTCAGAAGCATCAGCAGCTCCAAGACCTCCATAACCTGATCTCAAACTCGATGATGACGAAGACTGTGCGGCTGTCGGCTTCTTCCTTTTCTTCTTCTCGTAAGCTATTCCCCTCGCCTTGGCCTGCGTGTCCCTCACTTCCCTCAGGTACAGCCTCACGGCGCGTGCCCCGAACGGGTTCGTCTCCGGCTGCCCGCCGTTCTCCTCGAAAGCTGCCCGGAGCCGGCCGATGAGAGCGTCGAGACTGCCCCAGGCCTGCCGGAGAGGGCACGGGCAGGGAGCCGGGGGATGCGGGTGGCCGTAGAACGGGCACGTGTCTGCGTGGACCTTAGTCTTCCCGAACTGGTCGAGGTACCGGAGGAACTCCAGCACGTGGGCCCCACTGCACCGTGAGAGCGCGAGCGGCGGCCTGTGGTTCCTCAGGTACTGTCCGAATGTGTTCCAGTCTCTCCTTTTCTGCGACTCGTAGCGGCTGAGCTGCTGCGTCGGCGCTGCAGATGGAGCCGGCGCGATGGATAACAGCTGGCCGTTGTAATCGGAACTGGATCCGCTGGAACTGCTCGAGTTCATGGCTGCTGAGCGGTGGTAGCTACTTCGATCCAGCTGTCCTAATCAAACTGGTTGCGATTAACAGCAATAATAATTCGAAAGGTTCATATAAGTGCAGAGAGAGAGAGAGAGAGACAAAAGAGGAAGTAGACAAAGAAGGGAGGGACCCATGCAAAGAAATCCCACGTCGAGAGAGTGATGACAGTTTGAATATCATTTCATTTCACAACAACGTCATGTCTTGTATACTTTTCCTTTTTTTTTTTTTCTCTCTCTCTACTTTCTTTTTCTTTTTCTCCTTGCTTGCGGGTTAGAGAGAGTTTGAGCGGTTGAAGCTATGGTCGTAGTCATGAAAGAATTGAACAGTGGTCTACTGCTCCTAGTCTACTGCTACCCTGATCGCCATGGGGCTAGGAGACTCATTATTAGGAGTTGGATTGGAAGTGACTAGTTTGGAAAACCTCTTGGTGACCTAATTCTGGTGAAGAAAAAACACACGCTTTTTTACAAAAGTCACTGCCTTAATTATAGTTTCCTACCTCCTATAATCAATCCTATTTCCACCGCTACTTCTTCGTTCAATGTATTGTGGCCTGGCTTCCCAATGAAACTCACGCTACCCCCATATCGAATCACATGCTCTTCACCAATAAATGCCAACTATTTGTCCCGCCCGCTGCTCCAACAATATTTCTACGCCATCAACTTTTATTTCCTTCTTGCATGTTTATGCTTTTAAAGATAAGCGTGGATCAATTACAAAAAAAAAACTAGATATATGTGTGTGCATATATATATAATACCGTTTTACTTTAAAATGAGTACTTGTCTATGGTATCAAACGCGTTCATAACATTTTATCAACAAAAAAATATAACGCGTTCATAACAAATTGCATGTAATCTACTATTCAATTGCATATAGATCATAGCAGATTACGTGTAATCATGCGTGCACACATTTATACTGTATATGCACGCATTTTACAATAATTTTTTATAAATATATACCTCATTCTAAATACAAAAAGTTCTCAAATTATGACATTTAATTAATTACAAAATCAGTAACCAAAATATAATATTAAGACAATATTTATTTTTATAACAAAAATAATATTACAGCAATGGAATAGACAACATATTATTTAACAAGT